>JAPQRP010050237.1:0-10912 GCA_037367295.1 Apogon hyalosoma
TTTTCAGTGTGTTCAATACTGAGAAAACAGTCTGGAATTGGGCCAGTCACTGTGAAATATGCACGATTTATTCTATACCGGCCAATCACAAGTCTGGGGGGGGCGGGTGTTTCGTAACGTGCACCATACACACCAACTTCTTTTGATTGCGAGACAAAGTCAGTTCCAAGTCTGCAAATCTCTTTACAACTGTTGTAAGTTGTTTACTTGATTAAAAAATGACTGAATTACAGATTACACCCTGTATTCTTAAGTTTCTCTGACAAAAACGTCTCAAAAGAGGCAACAGCTCATATTTTCATGAATTAGTCAGAATTATGTCAGAGGAAAATTCCATTTAAAACATGCATCATAGGAGACAGGTGACTCTGTCTTATCTATAGTTGAAGCATGACCGCTGGAATGGGGATATGTTTTTTGTGATTATTAAGGCATTGATATGGCTGTGGATTAAAAGAGGTCAGGTTTTCACGACCCAACAATTTCACTCTGCAGGCACCTGATCGTCCCAAGGCAAAGTCCTTTTTTATGGCAGAGGCCACGCATGATGGATTTCTGGCTGAAAATTGTACAGAATTCACCAACGAGTCGTGGATCCAGAATTTCCGAATGACCCGGGCAACATTTAATGAACTGTTATGTTATGGAACTTCTCGTGGCACCGGATTTCTCATGCCCGTAACTAGTAAAACTGAGCAAAATGTGTTTCCAACACACTTTAGCGCAATATTTTTATATCAAAACATCTCAAAAACCACCTCATGAAAGCGTAAAAGCTTTTTTGCGAGTTTTGGCAGTTTTTGCAACATTTCTGTGTTTCCATTACCAGTTTTCTATAGCACAATTTACATTTTGGGCATTTCTGAGAATAATGGAAACCTAGCTTATGAGACGAGCCAATTTTCTACTTTGAGGTAATTGTACTTTTTTTTTTTTTTTTTCTTCTCTTTACAGGTCCCTGAAGAGGACATAATGAGTGTGACAGACATGCTCCGGCATCAGAGGAAAGAACCAGCCACGAGTTGATTTTTCAAAGTCCGTTCTGAGCTGGATAATCCTGGCTCAATATGGCCTCCCTTTAGCTCCATGCCGTGGGGTGTTGGTGTTGGTGTTGGTGGCGGTGGCGGGCCAGCAGCAAAACGAGGCTAACTCTGTGCCTAGACTAGCACTACATTGCCAGCAGTATTAACTATGACGAAGTTGAACTCGCCATGAACACCAGAAGCGCTTCTCTTACGATGTGCACAGGTTTGACTGCCAGGCACTGGGTCTTAACTGGAACCAGATGAGATGCACTGACTACTAGCAGGCCCTCACGTGCACACCAAAACGCACAATCACACCTAATTGCAAACACACCCAAACACACACTTGCACATGCAAGTTCACAAGCACAAACATGTACATCTATGTCACACTCTTTATAACAGGACTTAAGATTTTGTGGCGTATTGTCTGAAACGGAATTGTTTTTGTGACATTATTGGCTGCATACAACACATTTACATACGTGACATGCATTTCACCAGCGCTAACACAGCTAAGTCTTCCAGTATTGTTTTTGTCATATTGCCATGTGTTCAACACTCATGTTTTTGGAGGCTGTTGGCAAGGTTTTTTTTTTTTGTTTTTTTTTAAATAAGCTGAAAGTGAAGCAATTGTGACTGCGCTGATCTAGAAGTAGTTTCATTCAAACAAAAACTGGGAATTTCATTTTTGCTTGAAAAGAATGTGCAGGTAGTTGTTACTAAAGTACTAGGCCTACTCCAAAGGATCATAGGCTTGGTCAGTGTTTTTTAAGAGGTCAGCTTTTCTTAACTATTGCATTACACATGGTCAAAAACACTACGTCATATTTTTTGTTATTTGCACAATAAACTTTTTTTTAAATTTAGCTAATATATAAATTTATAAATTTATATATATTGTTTGGTAAAATAAAAATCTTTTTTTTTTTTTTTTTTTTTTTTACACTTTGAAGTAAAAAGACTGTAAACATTTGTAATTTTGTGCTGCTTCAATCAATAAACATACAAAAATGAGAACGTGGTATTTACTCAGCATATGTGTAATAAAGTGAAAAAGTTGTCAATAAAGAGTCCAACCCACAGAATGTTGACACAGTATAAGAATCAGCAGTGTTGTGCGATTGGCTGTACATCATTCATGAGTCAGGTCTTTTTCGGTCACAGCAGGAAAAGAAAAAAGTTGTAATGAGAAGAGAACTGGTGATTCTAAAATGAATAATGAAGAAACCCGCTCTTGCCTTTAAAGGACATAACAGAGCCACTACCCCAAAGTGTCATCACTTTCTGAGTGAGTTAAAGTGCACCCTGTCTTAAAAACTAAAAGTAAATGTTTTCTCCATTACAGCAGAAATGTGACTGAGGTCAGATATTCCTCAGATGGCCCTGTAACATCGCAAATCAGGCGATTAACGTACTTGTAAAATAAATAAACTAGCAGACATTTGTAAAATTAGAAGGGAATTTGGGATAGTGCCTACATGCAAGTCTGAAAAATGGGTTTGTCCTTGGCCTGCCTTTCTAACATTCATTCATTCATCTTCTGAACCGCTTAGTCCTCAAGAGGGTCACGGGGGTTCCGAAGTCTATCCCACCTACCTATGGGCGAAGGCGGGGTACACCCTGAATGTGCCCCTTTCTTTAATGACATTTATTACCATAGTTTCAAAGTCAGCTTTGTCAGTTGTTGCCATATGTACATCACATACAGAAAACTGAAATTGCAAGACTCACAATGAACACTGTAGAAAGAATACCAAAAGAATAGAATAAAATATAATTCTAAACAAACACACTCCTCACAGATAAAGAAACCAACCAATAGCCATGGGTGAAAATTAGGTAATTATGGCGGGTCATTCTGTACTAAAAACACTCCTTGAACGTAATCGCATAAAGCTGACAGTCCAAGAGGAATAAAATGGGGCCCAGGACGGATCTCTGGGGTACACCGGAAGGACTGACCACCATCCAGAGACAACAGAGCAATTGTCGACAGTGTAAACAGCCGAAGTGGAATCTATTCATGCTCAGACTTCACATTCATCCCCAGGAGGATTTTATTCGAGGTGTTACAGCGGTGGCCCAGTAACTTGGTTTTGGTATTTTTCTTTGCAATTAGATTGGAATGAGCTGTTTTTAGCAAACCACACCAGCATCAGCAGAGATGTGACATAACTTTAGCAAGAAATGGGAAGGGATTTGTGACGGTGACAGATAGCAACAAGTGTCTATTTAAAGCTCCAAACCAGACGGCAGACTGATTTAGTTCAACGGAAAAGTACAATCTTAACTGTAAAATGAAAGTTATCGGGTAAAATATTTCTTTTTTTTTTTTTTTTTTTTGACAGCTATAGGAGCCATTTACATCATGTTCAGTTATTACTAGAGAGCTTCGCTTTTCTGTGTGTGACTAAAAGCAAAGATATTTTGTTACCAATACTTGTACATATTTTCGATTTCTTTATGAATGATAACGTTGACATTTATTATTTCACATTATAGTCACCCTGCATTAAAGGCGCATCTGCACTATAAACAAAATAATGATGCAACTAATAAAGGCAGTCACAACAGGAATGATATGAGAGACAAAAAGGTGTATGTCATCATGGAATTTTGTTGTTTCCTAGTTGTGTTTCCATTATGTGTGTGTCACTGTGGGTGGTGGGCGTATGTAGATGACCCATCACTCTATGTGTATATATATACAGGACAGCTTACTAGTGAAAAGACTGATTTCAAGTTCCAGCTTGCTGATTTTACATCTTACTCATCATAATGAATTACAAACCCAGTGGACTTCTAAGACACACAGGTAAATATACCGACGTCTTTATTCAGATTTTAACTTAGCTGAAATGTGCATTAATTAAACCATTTAAAGTTATATTTATCAATGAGTATTTACAACTTTTGGATATAAAATGTTATGCGTGCATGTGTTTGTTTTAGAGGTTCATACCTATAACAGCTGAACTTGCCAGAGAATTCTGTTCGGCAGTAAATAGTTGTGTACTGTAAATGCTTTATTCTGTGACTTATAACAAAAATATATCCCTATGTCGCTGGATGTATGTAAAAGTGCTTATTATATACTGCACATTCAGGTCATTCAGTTCCGATAGAGGCGTAAACAGTAAGAATGCACAATGAGTGTTAGTTTATCGTCTGGGGTAGTTTTGAAAAGTTTCTAACTGTATTATATATCCTCCTGAGACCCAGAAATGCATTCAGTTTCAACAGCTTTACAAAAAAAAAAAAAAAAAACACAATACCATATCAGACAAAACTGTTGCTTTATGCTGTTTCCATTCACGACATATGTTTAATGTAAAAAAGCTAAAACCTTTACTTTTCCGGGTCTCAGGAGGATACGACCGATAAGGCGACAGTTTATCATAAAATATGTTGTTTTTCAGTCAAAGTCTGACGTTTGTGTTAACAGCAGTTGATCTTTTGAGTGATTTGCTCGGTTACATTTGAAGTCGTCTCCATCCTGTCGTTTTTTTTTTTCCTCAGTGCTTGTCCTGATGCTCTTGGAGATCCAGAGGAGCCTGGTGTTTTCTGCTCCAGCTCCATCCAACTGTAACCAAGCCTCCCAACTGGCAGACTTAATGAAAGATAACGTAAAGCAGCTACTTGAAGTATATGTAAGTATTAGTATTAGTCGCTAGCTGGGTCCAAGTTTTTCATCTTATTAAGTCAGCCGCTCACTGCTTCAATACATCTTGATTTTTCTTGGTTATGGCATGACTTTTAAACTTACTTGCATCCCCCCCCACACACACACACTGTTTTAATACAAAATAAAAATGTAATAGTTCAATACAATCCAAGAGGGTGATCCTCTGATCATGCAAATAATCCTTGCAGATAAAGCAAAAATGTAAAATTCTTTTCAACCAACACTACTACTACTACTACTATTACTTCTACTACTAATAATAATAATAATAAAGTTTATTTATAGAAGTTTTTGCAGAAAGATTTGACCAAGTGCTTTACAATAAAATCAGAAGTAAAACACATAGGCAACAAAACGCAGTTACAGTGTAGAGGTGTTTATTCTTCACATATTATAGCATCCATTCCCTAAAACTAGTGAAGGAGATTTTATTTACATTTGCATTTAAGGCATTTTTAAAAAATAGAATGATGGTTTTTACCATACCATACCATATCGTACCAACTTTATTTATAAAAAACTTTACAGCTGGCCAAAGTGCCGTACACGAATCATAAAATAAGGGAATAAATAAGTAAACCAGCGATAGCACAAGATGCAAAGCAGGCTGAGAACAACAAAATACAAGCATCACGAAAACAAATTAAAATCTGATAAAAACAACATAGGAAATCTAAAAAACATCTTGTCATTCATTAAAAGCCAGCGAGAAAAGGTGCATTTTTAGACGTGATTTAGATACAGGTAGATTTTTGATAGAAGTGTCCATATTATCCTGATAATTATAATGAATACAGTCTGTAATCTGCTATTTTTTTACTGACGAGAAGGAAAAAGTGACATACAGTAAATTTAGCCTAAATGCATTCAATGTAATTTTGTCTGATTTTTTTCTTAATGTGTGTGTAAAGCTAATTTATGGTGTATCTCTTCTTATAGCTGGTTTACCTATTCAAAATAATACCATAAGATAATGTGTAAATGATTAAAAAAAAAACAAAACAAAACAAAACTGTCTTTATGCACAAATTCACTCTGGTTTGGTTACACTGAGAACCGCTCAACATTTTAAAATTACGTCATTATTGTTATTATTTGTTAATTATTCATTAATTTATTATTAGATCTGTTTGTGTAAATGTAGCGCAATTTAGTTTTAAGGACACAAACTCAGATGGTGTTGAGTGACTGTTAAAATTACATTTCAACAGTATTTCATCACTATTTGAGTAAAAGCAGTGCAGTTTTGGATCTCTTTTATCATCATTTTAAGAAAAAAGGTCATTAGCTTCATACTTATTTGAAGTGAAAATTAAAAAAAAAAAAAAAAAAAGCTGTGTAATTTTGTAGAACAATTAAATTCCACTGTTGTTCGTGTATGTATTCAGGCTTGAATTAAGCAAAATCTTGAATTAAGCAAAAAAATCTGCCAGTGGAACAAGTGAAAATTATTGTGGTAAGATTTATTGAAATAAGATTTTCCAGATCTATTGTCTAAAAATAAGTTCTTTATGTCTCACTGAAAAGTTACTCTTTAGGTGATGATGTCTTATTTTAAGTGTGGATTAGAAATGAGAAAAATACACTTGGTAAGATTTGGATTTTTGCAGTGAACAGTTTATATCAGATGATTTTGGTCGACACTAGATGTTTGGGTGTTTATGGGTTAAGTATTATTCACATACTTTCTTTTTTTTTTTTCTGACAGAACAAATTTCATGGACCCAGAAATGATTCCATCCCAGACGAGGTGCCCACATCCACAATATCTGGTACCAGCGTCTCTGAAAAGCTGCAGAACATCTACATCAAGAACATGCTTTTCCAAATGCACGTGTCCAAAGTCAAAGAATACCAGGAGACTGTTTGGGGGGTGCAATCTAACTCCAGTGAAGAGTTCTGGAGGCTGCTGTCGACGGTCACGGACAGACTGGGACATTTTTTAGTGAAAATGAAGGCAGTTCTTGAAAGCCAGGACCCTGAAGTCCCTTTACCGACCAGTCTGCCTCCACTGCAGGTGTCCCATCCTGGCGAATACGACATCAAAGTATACGGGTGGGCTGTTCTAGTCCGACTGGAGGAATGGATTACTGAAGTCCTGAATGTACTCCCAGATGTGACAGGAGTGTGTAAGTAGACGGGGATCCCATTTTCCACTGGTTTCACATGTGAAGAGAAAGACTCACGTCAATCCCAACGGATGAGACGTTAATGTCACTGCCTACGGTTAAGCATTTTTTAATACTGTATTTATTTTGCTGTTTGTTACTGTCGTCATATATTTATTTATTTATTTTTGAAAAGGGACTGTAAATACAATAAATGACTGTGAGCATGTATTTATATATTTATTGAATGTACACTTTATTGGGCTAACCCTGCTGGATCCAGGTCTGCCGAATTCCTGTAATTTCCCAGTTTGGGATCAGTAAAGTACATCTGTCTGTCTAAGAAAGGGGCCTGTTTGGGCTAATATTCCTTTTTAATTTGGGTGCTTCTATGAAACTGGGTTCATTTTGGTATCTGGCACTTTTCCAGCTTTTTAGACCCAATAATAAAAGAGAAATTTAGGCATATTTCCCCCCGGGATGGATCTAATGATGACCTCAGATAAATGCGAAAAAATTATACTCTTGCTCTGAGCCATCCTTAAATTAATGAATTTTTAATCAAATATTGGGGCAAAAAATAGGACCAAAATTGGGACAGAAAAAACTACCTAGGAGACAGTTCATTTGATCTGAAGTCATGGCTGTAAATGGTCTTTTATTGCGCTATAAATAAAGACACTGTGTTCAATTTGACAATCTTAGTGGTTTTTCTAACGCAGACGTGGGTTTTTCATGAATCTCAGTCTCATTCCAGGTTTTGTATGTAACTCATCGTGTCCACTTGCGTCACATGCAGAACCTGCCCGTTTAAACACAAATAAATCGTGAACGATTTTGCAACAGTGGTTATTTTTGTGAAACACTCTGCCTTGCATAATTAGTTAAATTCCCAAAATGTACCTGTGAGAGAATAGAGAGATACTTGAAAAAATAGCAGCGCGTAATTTTTGTGTCCTTTTGACTGTGTTACATGCAGATTTTTGTTTTAAATATAATGTAAAAATAATATAAAAAATGTGTTTTAGCTGAAAAATAGTTTCTCTTTTATCTCAGTGAATATTTCTTTCTAAAATAGACCCAAAGTGCTTCCAAATTTGCTTCATAACATTAGTCTACGTCTGGTTTGAATTTTTAGCCCCATGTCCTGTTTCATAGAAGAACCCATTTGTTTTCTTTTATGGTTGATTTATTTCCATATATTGGAGTGTCCTTTTGGATCTGGAATTTCTTTTGCCTACTTATGTTTGAAGTGAAGTCTATCTATATGTGTACTACAGCTGTGAAATGAACAGAGTTTATTTTTGATATGTGTAATATTTTTTTGCGTTTCGTGCAGGATTGTTTAGAATTTATTTTGACGTGTAAGATTTGTTAAGGTACTTTGAGGAACTGACGTGACTTTGTGATCAGTAGTAAAAGATGAGGTAAGGGGGTGGGAGAATGTAAGTTGTGTTTCATCACGCTCCTTTTCAAAAAATGTTTTTGTTTGTTTGTTTTTTTGTACTTTTTTTTTTTTTGCATTTTTTTTCCTCATTGTTTTTTTTATATTCAAAATTTTAAAAAAAGATGAATAAAAAACAAATCAAATAAAATCGCACTGTTGTTGTAAAAAATGACATTAAATAAAAATGTATTGATTTGAGAGGATGGTTTGGTGGATTTTCTTGATTCAGTGTTCCAGCAGCATTCACAGAATAATTCCATAAATGACCATGAAAATGATCATTTATCTTCAGTCCGAGTGGAGGCTTTTTAAATATACGTGACGGTAGAGTAGAAATGAAAATATAAACTTCTGTTGTTGTATTTGTGAATTACTGATGATCCTCTGCATATGTCTTGCTTTGCATTTCTTTTTACTGAAATAGAATCTAATAAATAACCTGAGGTGTAACTACTTGTTGTCACTTATTAGTTTTAACCCATAAAGACCCAAACAGCAACTGGCGACCAAAATAATATACTGATTTAAGTGTTTAATAACTTCTGATCCATTAATCCTATCAAAACATGCAAATAATTGGTGTAAAATACAGTTTGTCATCTTTTCATGGTCATCAGATATGACCCATTTGGACGTTCAGAGGCTCCATAGTTACCGTGGAAACGCCGTCATCTTCTACAACGTTGATTCACCAGTAAAACCCATGGAGTTGGATCAATGACAGTGGATGGACACACTTTATTATTATTGATAAATTCTATTCAGTATTGATATCTTTGCTGAAAAAGTCACTTTTTCTTCTGTTTTCTCTGTGTTTGATATAATAAACTTCAACTTTAATCTGAGCTTTTGTGAACAACTATATGATCAATGACTTAAATATGAGAAAATATTTGATTTTCACAAAAAATTCACAAAATTCAGAGGATAATATTACAATAAATGGTAGTAAATCACTCAAGAAAGGTTAAATAGTGAGAAAAATTCATTTGGGAACTGCCACAAAAGTCACACTGGGGTTAACGAAGTCTAAATAGAGTTCTCAGATCAGTTCTTATAGATGCTGTCGTTGTAGATGCTTATTTTTATGTGCAGTTATCGATATCTTTGCTTAAAAAGTCACCTTTTTCAGTTGTCTTTGTTTTTTAACCTAATAACCCTCAACTTTAACCTGCACTTCCATGAACATCTACATGATCAATTAAATACAGGAAAATACATGATTTTCACTTGAAAAATGCAAAATACAGAGGATAATATTATAATGAATGGCGATAAATCACTTAAAAAAGGGATAAATCCGCCACAAAAGTAGCACTGGGTCTTTGTGAGTTAAAATAAAATATTATGAAAAGGTGAATTACAAAAACTGGGCTGAAAAAGGCTGTAATGAAACGACATTTTGAGAGGTTGTGGTTAGAGTCAAACGAACGTACGGGAAGTAGAGCAAGAAGTGGATGAGACAATCAGTGGTGAAGCAAATAAATTGAAACTGTGTCATTACAAAGGTGACAGCAAAGATGACGTACGTGTCGGATCTTTTGAAGTAAATGACTCTCCATGTCTCCTTGTGAATGTTTTTCAATGGAAATATGCTCATAATTCAGCAGTAGTGTTACTGATAAGGTGGCGACCTGTCAGGTGAACTCTGTCTCGATTGGTTGGTCGTAGTAAGTTTTGTCATCAGCGGATGTGTTAGCGATAATGAGAGCTTATCTGATCTGTGAATTTTTTTTTTTTTTTTTTTTTTTACATATAACCCATCTTGGATGTGTGTGATGACTCTAGCAGTCTACACTTACACTTGTCTGATGCAGAATGAACAGAGCAGGTATTGTGCAACTCATAATTCTTTCACACTGTCAAATATGAGTCACAGAGGCCATTTGTGCAGTTGATATTTGTGTGTTTGCTGAAACTAGTGTGGACCTGGATGCTGATTGCGCTGCACGGTGTGACAGCAGATCATGCACCAAAGAAACACGCCGTCATCGGTTCGTCATGCAAACCCAAACAGATGACGGCTCTTACCAGGAGCCAAGTGGAGGCCAGTTTGAAGGGCTTTGTAAGTACACAATATGCACCTGCTTACGTCATATAAGAGAAATTGTTTCTTTTGCTGGTGTTTCCACACTTTGTCAGTCTGTTGGTCTGTTGTTGCATTGCCGAGACTAAGTCCTACAGCAATGAGTTCAATAAAATGCATTTGAAAAACAAGATAAAACGCACCTTTAACCCATAAAGACCCAGTGTTACTTTTATGGCAATTCCAAAAGAAACATTTTTTTCTCTATATTTAACTTTTCTTAAATGATTTATCACATTATCCCCTGTATTTTGCTTTTTTTTTTCAGTGAACATCAGGTATTTTCCTATATTTAATTTGCTGATCATGTAGATGTTCATAAAAGCTCAGGTTAAAGTTGAGGGATATTTTCTCAAAATCAGAGAAAACTGAAGAAAAAGTGACTTTTTCTGGCAAAATGTATCATTAACTAAACAGAAACCAAGTCTTTCCATCAACTGTCATTGATCCAACTCCATGAGTTTTACTGGTGAATCGATGCTGCAGAAGATGACGGTGTTTCCGTGGTAACTACGGAGCCTCTGAACATCCAAATGGGTCATATCTGATGACCATGAA
>JAPQRP010050238.1:0-10911 GCA_037367295.1 Apogon hyalosoma
ACAAATGTACCTTTAGTTGGACCAGGCATTAAAATGAACAAGAAATTGAAGAAAACAAGGGTGGTCTAATCATTTTTCCCGCGACTGGACGTTTTTTAACTGATGCCCAACTTCACAATATACCACAAAGACTAGATTATTTAGCCATAACTTTAACACAGAAGTTCAATATTAAATACCTATGGATAAATATCTGATGTTGACCTCCACAAATGCAGACATGACTCAGTTTATGGCACCTTTAGTTGTGGATAAAACATCTGTCAGTTCCTTCCTCTTCAAACAACGGACATTTCAGAAGTCTTGGCTTTTACTTATAAAAAACCTGTTTGGACTAGAGTTGCACAATATATTGTTTGAGCAATGTAATTGTGATGTATGTGTGTGCAATAAATTAACTCAACCTGTTCTCATCTAATTTCAAGGGTAACTGACACACACTGCACGCTGCGATCCACCGATCACAATTGATCTTAATCAGTTTGGAGTGAGTCGCTGGTAACAATATTGAAAAATGAGCAACGAACCAGAGACAATCACCGTAAATAAAGACTTGGTGCCAAACAGAAAAGAAACCTCAGTTATCTGGAATTATTTCAGCTACAAGGAGGATGATACTGAAACACGTGCTCTGTGTCGACAGTGCCTTGCACCTGTTGACACAAGGAGAGGAAACACAACTAATAAGTTTGACCATTTATGTCGGCACCGCTCAGCTACTATATCCTCCTGAGTAGTTTTTCATATTGCAATATATATTGCAGGGTTAAAAAAAATCGGAATGTCAATTTTTTCCAATATCGTGCAGCCCTAGTTTAGACTGTACACTGAAGTGACCCAAGTTTGTCGTTTCACTCATATGTGACTCGTGTTTTGTTATGACAGTGTGAACACCACAAATCAACATGGAATCTGATTTTTTCCAAGTCTGATTTTGGTCCTGAATTCATGTAATTTTATGTCAATCTAACTCTTCATTTGTAAAAATTCTGCACCAGCAGGAGTCAGTAAAAAGTATCCTCTTTCTCTTTATTGATATCATCGTATTCTTGTATTTTGTTGCCTCTGCTATACATGTAACATTGTGTTGCGTTTGACATGTTGGTTACTGTTCTTTTGTGCATCTGGGTCAGTTCACATTGATAAATAATGTGAAGAGACAAACAAAACTGATCAGATTTGAGCAATAAATCTGAATGGAGGCCTAAGGTTGACAGTGTGAATGTAACTTAAATCCAATAAACCTGTGTGTGTGTGTGTGTGTGTGCACTGGTAAACACTGCAAGTGAGTTTATTGTTTACCTGAGAGCAGCAGCATGATAAGTGTCCACGTAGTCGGAGATGAAGAGCTCTCGACTCCTGACCACTGGGTCTGTGATAACTAGCTCCCGGCCAGAGTCTGCAGAAAGAAAAGGGAAGTTGTACTGAATACATACATACATTTAACATCCTCATTCATCTACGACAAAGAGGGAACAAAGATTAAGTAGCTCAGGTATTTGAACTCAACTAATAAAATCATTGGCGTACTCCTACGTACACCCGGAGTAACAAGTAGCTCCACAAAAGGTCAATAATATGCCACATAATTCAATAATGCCAATAAAGTGTGCTCCCCCTGAGGAGAGGACATAATGTTCTGTTCCACAGCAAAATGACCCGTCGGGGGGTTAAGACGCACCAGGAACGGACCGGGGCTCGTAGTTGACAAATGACCCGAGTTGTCGCGTGCTGTGGCCACCGCGCTCCGGCCCGGTGACATCAATTCTAATAATCCTGAGTCCCTGCTGCAAGGACAGACTGCAGATAGCGGTGAGCTGCACTGCACTCCAAGACTTTCTGGAGCGAACGGCATGGGAGGTGCTTTGAAGATAACCTCAATAACACACCTGCGCTGGAGCTTTTCCACCGACACCAGTGACTGTGGGGCTGGTGATGTACAGTTCGACGCAAAAGTCTTAGGCCACCTCCAGGTTTGTTGTTTTTTCAGGGTTGACATGAGCATATATATCTATTTTAAGAAGCCACAGGAAATATGTGCACAGCATTAACAGACACAAAAACGGAACTAAATGTGACCTAAAGGTTAAAGTCGCTATTTAGTTTGACCTCTGACCCCACGACAAGCAGCAGCATAAACATCTGACATGTGCTGAATGAAACCTGGTATAAAGCATAAGGAAGTTAATGCAATAAATCTAATTTTGTCTGAACCAAAGGGTTAAAGACATATTAAGTGAACACAAAATACAACCACTTTGGTTCTCCTGAATCGTTTGTTTATCCTTCTGTACATACTTCCCATATATCTACACTGGATCTAAATACAGAGACTGAGAAACGCATATTTACTAAACCAACAAATAAATGGTAAATGGACTGCACTTCTATAGCGCTTTTCCACCTTCATGATGCTCAAAGTGCTTTACAGAGCCTCACATTCACCCATTCACACACACATTCATACACCAGTGGGCGGCAGCTGCCATGCAAGGTGCTGCCAGACCCACTGGGAGCAATTTAGGGTTCAGTGTCTTGCCCAAGGACACTTCAACATGTGGACAGTCGGAGTCAGGACTCGAACTGCCGACCCTTCAGTCATTGGACAACCCGGTCTACCAACTGAGCCACAGCCGCCCTGATGTTGGAAAAAATCATGGGAAGGAATGCTTCTAGGACCCAAAAAAGAGTTGGTTCAAGGTGCTCTTTGGAAAAAGGGATTCATAAAGTAGATGACCAACAGGAAGAAAACTCCAAGGCCCTCTCTTTAAGCATTTAAATGCCTTTATTCTCATGGCATGGTCATATATAGACCTTAAAAAAACACTTCAATGCGTTTTGGCTTCAAGCCTTCATCAGGAAGTCAAACAAAACAGATGCCTGATAAAATGTAGGTTCTTTTAAAGTATCTGATGTTGGACTACAACTTTTGCACAGTACTGTAGTTAAAAAAAACTATCACCGTAAAACATATTTAGTAAGTAATTTATTTATCTATGTCACAGAACATATGTACATAAAGTTTGGTTTTCTATATTAAACATGGGTGAAAAGGTGTAGACTGAAGCAACAGCTTATTTATGCCTACCCTATTTTTTACAAGAAGGAAAGCTGCAGAAACAAAAGATAACAAGATGGAACAGTTTTAAAGAATAATATAAATAAAACATAATATAATCTAAGCAAAATCTTAGATTTATACTGATAACTGGCTTACATTATCCTAATATTTTATATTTATTGAATACCATAGTTTTAAACATCCTTTTAAATGTAGTGACTGATGTGCATGTTTTTAATTCTTTATCAAGGTTATTCCATAATTTTATGCATTTGCCTTTTGTGTCGGTCCTTGCCTTTGATTTCTTGAACATACAGGTCTAAGGCTGTACTGGGACTCTGAGAACAGCTCCTGTGTGCAGGGTGGAAGTAGGTTGGTGTGTGCGCTATAGATTACTACAGCAGTGTTGAGGTTAACCAGATCTTCTTATTTCAGAATATTTGTACTGATGAAAAGTGGATTGGCTGGTGCACAGTAATCCTTCTGATGTATAATACTAATGGCTTTCTTTTGCAGGTGTGAAGATTGGTTTGGTTGTTTTGTATGTGTATATTTCAGTTAATTTTGATAATTCCTGATTATTTTGATCTGTTTTTAAAAAAATTGATTCATTTGAGCAGTTTATTTTAAATTCAATCATCTTACTTGTGATTTAAGCAAGTCATCAACCCAAGCAGGTAAATAAAGTGGAACGTAAGGCAAAAGTCAAATCAATAATGTCAGTGAACCACTTAAAGTCACCTTTATTCAGTCTGACATTTTCACTCTCACACACAACTGTGAACACAGCACAGGCGTTGTTGTGTATTTAATCACTTAGTATAATGGCATGTAGTGTGAAAGTTGTCGATGATGCCACTATTTTTCTTTTTAGTCTTTATACCTACTCCTCTTTTGCCAGCATATATGATTGTTATTTCCAAAGCTTCATAGTCCATTTACTTTGATGTGTCCTTTTTGTCTGGTCTGTAAAGTATACATATATGAGAACTAACATCTGCTAACAGATACTGTCAATAGGTGAGTGTGCATGTTTAAGGGAAACAACTGAATTTCCAATTTATACAACATATTTTTTCCTCTTTTAAAGCAAAGTTTTTCACAAAAGAACAGGTAATGAAAACTGACTCAGAAAAAGAGAAGAAACAGTGAATTATTGTGGGAAAACTTCAGAAAGATCTTAGACAACAAGAAACTAAGTATTAATTCTTCAGAGAGTAATTTTTCTTTGTGAAGTTTAATTAGCAGTAACATTCCCAAGTTGAGGTTCCACGGATGTCTGTAAGAACGGCATAATTGCTTGTTAAATTAAACTGTTAAAGTGCATTGATTTCTTGAGCATTAAGTGTGAAAAACACAAAAACAAAAACAAAAAAAATACTGTGCACACCTGGCATGTAGCATGGGATTAAGAAGTTTGTGTGTGCATGATGTCACTTTCTCTTTTTGTTATCTTCATAGCAAGTATCAATATGTCTATAACATTGCCAGTAGAAAGAACACTGAGGATCTC
This sequence comes from Apogon hyalosoma, assembly GCA_037367295.1. Classification (NCBI taxonomy): domain Eukaryota; kingdom Metazoa; phylum Chordata; class Actinopteri; order Kurtiformes; family Apogonidae; genus Apogon; species Apogon hyalosoma. The sequence continues at coordinate 4,575 of JAPQRP010050238.1, forward strand.
TTGACACTGTGCCACACAAGAAAATACTGTTTTTAACACAGAGAGATTGAAAAAGACTACACAACAGATACAAGTACCGAACCAATTAATTACTTTTATCTACAGCTATAGTATTTATTTAAAAGTTTTTAGACACCTTTGTTTTCTCTAAAGGAAAGATCCACACCTTGAAGAGGTATAACACTTATTATTTTTTGTTGATTACCTTTTGTTTTGCCTAGATACTACTTTCTGCCATGCAGTGTTGTCAACAGAAACACATTCAGTTCTGTTTGTTCGTAACAAATTGGCCAACACGAATTATTTGCATTGACTTTAAAGCTTTAAAGTTAATTCCTTTGCTGCAGAAAGTATATAAGTAACCCATTATATGTTCTCTGTAAGAGGTCTTTTTCTGTTTGCAGTAAGCTGAACATTTTTTAATCCAACAGAAGTTTACCAAAATTGCCAGAAGAGCAAACACATAATGTACATTTCACAGCTGTAGAAAAAGGCCTGTAACAGTGTAAGTAACAGTGGAAATGTATTAAATCTTGGATGTTGCCGGTACAACTCCTGCAGGTGTCTTGATGTTTCTCTGTTTCTTGCCAAGTCTCTGTCTATATAAAAGCAGCGTTAGAACAGACAGCCACTGAAGCATTATTTTGGACAATAACTGCACTGAAGGAAGTGGTATATTGCCATAATAATGTCAAACAAGAGTCAACTAACAAGACAGAAACCATTATAACCTGAAAAACTGTTGGTTTTTCCTTCAGACAGAATAGAGGTGTTGTAAATCTTTTGGCAGGTAATGTATGTGAAAGAGAAAAATTATTAAAATGTGTTAATGTACAAAATTCCAACTCTTATGAGTCAATGCTAATTGACTGACTATGTCATCATCATTGAAATTCAGATGTTTAAAAATCAGCGACGACGCTTATGTTCCTGTAGATGTGAATGTGTCAGGGCTTAATGAGTCCACTGGCACTAATCGTGTTCAGAGTGTGTGTGTGTGTGTGTGTGTGTGTGTGTGCGTGTGCGTGTGTGCTGAAGGGCCACATGACACTGCGAGTTATTAACACTTGACTGCTGTCTGGCCTGAAGGAGTGTTACCCAGGGAACGGAACTGAGCCACAGGATTGGCTCATCTGCCTGGGACACCATCTTCTGGTTTGTGTTTGAAATGTACTTCACTTCTTACATGCATCCCCGACAGTCTGGGGAGCAGACTGCTGTGTTAGAGGGCACTGGAGTGATTTACTTTTATGTGCAGTGTGTGTATGCACATGTGTGGGTGTTTGGTTGCACACAAAGCAGCTTACCGTTCTCATTGTTGCGATCCTGCACCAGGTGCTGGTAGACAGAGTCGGGCACCTCTGACTGGCGGTAGTACCATTTCACATTCATCAGCAGATGGTCCCGTTTACTCTGCAACACACACAGAAACAGAGCGGGTGAGCGAGAGATGAGGGAGAGGATAAAAAAAAGCTCCCACACTAAGACAAACAGATATCATTTTGTTTGATAACGACGTCACAAACTGGCCTCTTGGCAAACAGTGATACTGTGCAGATGCACAGTTTATGACTTACACTGAGTGCTGCCAAAAAGCACGCAGGGAGACCAAGTCAATTAAAAAGGGATTGCAGAGCATTTAGAGCCTTAATAAAGTAAACAGTGGGATGGCCCTCACTGGAGGCAATGTGGAGAGACAAGAACAATGGGAGGTGAATGAGTGATCAGTTCCTGCTCCCACAAATCAATCCTCTGCTTCCTCTTAACTTAACTCTCACATGAGCTATTAAAGATGCTACCTCACTATTAAGTTTACAGTATTTCTCTCCCATGCTTTGATATTGTACCCTTTATGTGCTGCCACCCACTGGCTTTTTAATAAAGTGCAAGTCAGCAAAGGTTTGCATTTCTTCAAATGACCAGCAAGTGGCAGCACTGAGGTGAGAGGAGAGTTTCAAGGGCCAGTCAATGAAGGAAAAAAAAAAGAGGGAGAAATAAGAGGGAAAGGGGGGGCTGAGGCCAGATCTGAGGTGAGGGATGAAAAGGGCAAAATACTGTTTTCATTTCATGTTATAAAATATTTATTGTGCCTTCACATGAGCCCAACTGACCGTCACAGTGGTTTGAAAGAACATTACAAAGACTGCTGGGCTGAGACGCAGAATCCTATTGGCCCTAGCGATCTTTATTAAGGAGTGGGCTGCACTGCGCTCCAATAACCACCCAAGACACCTGCACTGGCGCTGACACCACCCATAGAGAAATGAGCATATGGAAAACGAGGAATAAAAGGGGGGGGGAAATCTGTGGTAATCGAAGACAGACAGTTTAACATCCGCTCTCTCCGGGCTGTGTGTGTCTGTGTGTGTGTGTGTGTGTGTGTGTGTGTGTGTGTTTGTGTGTATGGAGGAACATGAGGTCAGAGTAAAGATATTTAAAGCCTTTAGAGTACATTGTTCTGTTATGTCACTGGGGAGGAGGCTGAGCACACGCAGCCAAGCAAATCATCACCTCCCTAAACCCTCCAGATCACCTCTGGTTTTCTCATTCTCTCCATTCCTCCCTACTCTTCCATCTTTCTAATTCCTTCCTCATTCCACCACCTCTCCATTCTCTCACACACACCCCACCCCCACCCCCGACTACTTCACTCCTCTTTCTCTTTCTTCAACCTTTCGCAGGGTGGAGGAATGAGCGAGTAAGTGAGCCTGGACGTGTTAAACAGCAGCTGGCAAGCAGTCAGGCATTTACTGCTGTGGATGATTGTGTGAGCATCCAACCCCACACACACACACTGACACTTTGCTTGTGATTCAACAGAGACAACCACACTGATGGACTGAGACACACACGTCAAGCACGTAGCCATACCGTGTGTGAAGAAATGTATGCAGTGATGTCATGTCCCTCCCCCCTACCCGCAGTTAGCCCACCCATTCCAATCTCTTCTTGTCTATCCAGTGTAAAAAGACTGTTGCCTTCTAGACTAACAGGCTGCTTGCCACAGCACAGCGAGGAGTTATCCGGTGCTTATACATAATTAATACTTTTAGGAGGCTGTAACTGCTGCCAGTGCACTACCTGAACATTTAATTTTCTGCCTGTAAAACTACAAAATCAAAGGCGTTTCAAAGAAAGCTGATGGAAACTAAAAAGCACAGGCAGCCGCGAAAACACACACACACACACACACACACACTTTTACACTTCAGTCGCGAACCTACGTTATTTTAACCCGACCGCGCAAACCGAAGCCGTGTTACTTCAGCTATCATCATCTCCGTCAATAGAGTAGCTGCAGCTCTCCAGAGCAGATTGCTGTTTAGAAGCTCGCAGTGGCATTAAGCCCTCTCAGGCAAAAAGAGAGGAGGGAGGGAGGGAAAAGACTGAGAGTGCAACATATGGAGCATGTAGTGGGAGTGAAACATAGCTTTCAATTATCACAATTCTATAAACATGCGGGGTGGAAAAATGAGTAGATAACACACGGAGAAAATGAAGGGGGATGATAGACAGCTCAGACTCTCCACGTGAACTAGTAGTTGCATTGTCTGGATTGTGCTCTGCCCCGCCATAGAAAATAACAGAGAGAGGACATATAAGAGAGAACCACAATGCTGAATTGATTAGAGACATTCCACGCTGCCTGTAGAGAGCTGAGCTGAGCTGAGCTGAGCACAATGTCAGCCATCTTTGTCTGTCCTGCCAGAGGCTAAACATGGCCCTGCCCTCCCTCCTCCTGGGCCCTAAACCCTGGGAATGCTGCTCACTGTGGAGAGGCCAAAAGACTTACTAACCCACTACTGAGAGAAAGAAATGAAACTGGGAGAAAAAAAAAAAGTAGGAGAGCACAAGAGAGCAGAGCAAAAGAAGATAGAGAAGAAAATATGAAGAGGGTGAAAGGGTTGAATTAAGGTAGGAGGAGCAAACCCTTCTCATTTCCTTCGACTTAAAATTACAACTATCCTCCTCTTGCTTTACTGAAACCCCCAAGGGTACAAGGCTCTCCCTCTATTCATTGAAGAGATATAAATCTGAAAGTCATGCTTTGGGGCCGAGGACAATGGTGGCTGCCCTCCCTCCAGTGGCTGTGGCATTCTTTGGCACACTCAGACTGGGATTGGATTATAGTACCTCAACAGGCGGTGCTGGGAAATGTTTAAAGGTGTTTAAGAAGATTTCTCACAGAATCAGTGGTGGAATAAGTATTTAGATCCTTACTTATGTAAAAGTGGAAATACAGCAACATAAACAATGGCTTAAATGTAAAGGTCATACGTGAGAAATCCTACTGATGTCAAAAAAATACACTGGTCTACAAGTAAAATGCCTTCAGAATAAAAGTAGAGAAACCTTACCAAGTTTCAGTCAGTAATTAAGAAAATTGAGTCAAAAATGCTGGTTGGCTGCAGTTTCCAACAGAGTCTCGGGTCAAAATGTGAAATTAATTAATGAGAGAATGGGTTGTACTCAAAAGGAATGTTTGTCTCTGACCTACCAGATCTACTTCAAAACACTGTTTGCACATTACAATACTCACTTTAATAAGGTTCTTTCTAGTGGAAAATGTATAAATCTGTTGTATACAAGTACATAAACCAATATATATTTAACACTTTATCGTATACATTGAAAACATGAGCTAACCAGCACTTTGTTTCCCAATTCATCTTATTAAAGTATATAAGATTTCTAAAATAAAAACCAAAAACCTGAAGAACCATGGCGTTAGCAGCAGAATGTAGGTGAAGTATTGCAGTAAAAGTCCTGGTTTTCTCTTCCTGTTTGAGTACATTATTATATATGACTTTGTAAGATTATTAATAATAGAGCATTGGTGTCAGAACAGCATGTTACTGGAGGTGAAGCTAGTTTGAACTATTTCAGCTTTTGTAAACACAGACACCAGATAAATCTGTTCACTTGTCACATGACTAATGGGAGGAAAGAAGGAAAAAACAAAATCCTGATAAACTCATCTGTTTTCAGTTATTCTTAAGCTTTGATTTTTGTGTGAGTTATTGAGAGATTTGACTATTTATTGAAATGAAACCATATGAGAATTTTAGAAGAGGGAAAAAAAAAATCTGTTTGGTGGAGTTGTTAACAACTCAGACATCTAAAATGTGAGCCAAAAACCCACTCCTTTCTGCACGATGTCAGAGGCTAAAAAAGCTGGAAACCACTAATATAATCTTTAACATTATGTTTTATATAAAAGCACTGGTATATTAAATATTAAAATTGTTGTTATCAACAGGTAATGAAAGCTGTCAGAAAAAACAGTGGAGTAAAAAGTGTAAATAAGCTCCTCTGATTTATACTTCATATTATTTGAGTAAACATAGTTCTACCAAAGTGCAGGATGAATCCAAATGTACCAAAAGTAACTGAATAAAAATAAAGGCATTCATTATTGTTCTAAAAATGGCCAAGACAGTCTGGGCATTGTGTGAGTGGGTTAATTCTCCCTCCGACTCACTGAAGGTGGCTGGCCTCTTGGATCATAAAGGCTGTGCAGATTTCTTTGTGTAGCTGCGTGTGTGTGCAGTCGACTTTGGAGCTGGGGCCCCGGTGTTCGACCACACCGCTACAAAGGCTGGGTGAAAAGAGGGAAATACAGAGGGCAGACTTTCACTTTGAAAAGAAACTTTATGTGAGGCAGCAAATGTGTAGATGTGTACACTAAAAGATGGGCTGAGTGGGATTATTTCTGTGTTTTCAGGCTGAGGACTGTGTAATCAACAGAGCACTTTTTAGTGCAAAACAAATTACAAGGCTAAAACCTCCTTCCACTCTCAAAGGTTGTTCATTTGGTCAAGAATGAGCCCCAGCTTTCTTCCACATCTGTTCACTGCGGCTTTTACAATATGTTTGATGCCTTGCAGCCAGGCAGAGCTGTGACAAAACTAAGAAACGTTGTTACAACCTGTAACCCTCAAACCTAATGCCCTAGTCCTCCTCCTCCTCACACTGTAACACTAGAGCCTTGCTTTAAACAAAACCAGACCCTCCTGCTCCCACACGACAGGCCCCCAGTGCACCTCGTTAACAGGAAACCTCTGTTTATTTTCCCTGCTTTTCAAACACTCTCTTCTTCCTCTGCTAACCCTGTTAGTGACCCTCCTCCCCTCTATCCACCCCCCAGCAGTGACATCAGCAGCCAGGATCTATGACTTCCTTCTGGAGGTGGCGGCCAGAAGTAAGGAAGGAAAGACAGATCCCAAACACACAGACAAAGGAGACAGCAAGAGTGGAAGAGGGGGGAGAGGAAGGAGGGAGGGAGGGAGGGAGGGAGGGAGGCTGAGGGATGAGAGGGGGACATAGAGTTGACAAA
>JAPQRP010050239.1:0-10911 GCA_037367295.1 Apogon hyalosoma
AAAATGGTACATAAATGGAGTTATCAAGCCATTTTTATATTTCTGTATATATTTTTTAAATATGGCAGGTTCGGTCCGCCATACTAAATAGCATCAAAAGATAGAGTAAACCCTTGTCAAAAAGTTTTTTAAGCAACTTTCTTATTAATGCCTTAGTTTTTTTTAAATAAGCTCTGAAAGTTGTAAAGTCTGAAACTGAAAATTCAGATCTAACTTTTTTCCCCACATATATCGATACATTCACAAAACTCACCACAACTCTCACATGAAAAGAAAAAATTCAGATATGATGTACAGTTATGGATTAATCACAGTTTGTTTGAAAAGTGATTTAGCATTGAATGTAACAGAGACACACGCCTGCTCCATATAAGGAGCCATATTAGAAAGTCACACACACACACACGCGCACACACGCACACACACACACACACACACACAGAATATGGTTTTTCAAAAATAAAAGCCTCATTAAAAGGTGATGGTGGTTTCAGCGGAGTGGGGGGTGGGGGCTGGTATTCTGGAAGGGTGAAAGGAGGAGGGACATGAAAAGCTGGGAGCTGGCGCTGGAACAGAGAGGTGTGAGTGGAGCTGAGTTGTTGATGGTGATGGGAGGCGGAACCGGGCCAGAGCATAAGGTCCCACCTAATGCTGCTTGCAGCTTTAATTCTTTATTCTGAAAGGGAGGCAAGGGTATTGTTTTTGGTTTGGTTTGGTTTGGTTTGGTTTGTTTGTTAAACTCTAGCAGAAACAGTTTTGGTTGAATTCATACCAAATTGGGTTTAAAGATTGCCACTGACCCACAATAGATATGGTTACGTTGTAGGAAAAGTAGGTCAAAGTTCAAATTTTTCTATGAATTAAAAAAAAAAAAATTCTCCCATTTACTTATAATGGGCGAAATTTCAAATCTCTATAAAAACATAAATTTTGTTTCAATTTACTTTAAACTTGGCACATGTATAGAGGCAGTTGACATGCTGACATCAGCACACACATAGACAGGATGTCATCAACTGGATTGATGCCAAAATAAACTACAATGCGAGGGGCGGGGTTTGTTATACCTGGTTATTATTGTTATTAGAAGTAGTGGTCATACTTGCACTGGTATTCGTAGTAGTAGTATTTTATGAAATAACTTGTACGTGTCACATTCAGATGTTTCATATCTATATCTTCCTCATATGACTATTTACATGATTCTATAAAATGTACAACCTGCATCGTGTTCATCTTGACAGACTTTAGAGTCAGGATGAGCTTTGTATCTACTGCGTCTCTAGTTTTAGTTTACACTCTAAGTCTAAAACCTCCGCTTCAGAATCAGGCAGGGAATCAGGATCAGGACTCAAGTCTGATTGGGGTTGTCCTGATGATGAACCAGACAGGCCTGGTTTGTGTGACATCCTGGACCAGCTGGGGAATGTGCAGTGTTGTAACATCTGATCAGTGTTATTAATAGAGCGGGGATATCCAAAAGGCATGCCAACATTTGCTCTCTCACTCTGTGTGGGTTTTATTAATGGGCTGAACTGGTTTTTCAGTCGCTGTGACTCAGGTCCAGCTTTCCTCAGATGATCTCAGATCCACGACTGATGGAGCTGATGGATGTCTTTCCTTGTCCCTGGACAGCTGCTGTTTAGTCACTGCCTTTTTCTGTTTTAATAAATGGAAAACACAAGCACAGTCACTTCCTGAATCATATTTTAATGACCAAACAATGTAATTTTGGTAAGATTATTTCACAGATGTTTTGTTTTCCTCTTTCACCTATCTGGTCCCTATCCTTTGAATTAGCCAGAGTACAAACAATGCCAAAGAAATAAGCTGACATAGATAGGTCAAAATTGAAGTATATTCTGAGATGTTATATTCTTATGATCCTTAAGTGTTCTGCATTTATTTATTTAAAACAACTTCAACTCATCACTAAGTTAATTTAATAGTTCCCAGACTCCAAACACATAAACACATATATAGTTTATTATATATTTTATCATATGTTATATATCATTTGTTCTCATTTGTTTCAAAGAAAAATAACCTCTTAAGGACAGGATGGTTTTTGTTCTTCCAAAAAGTATCAATGTTTGTTTAAACAAAAAAAGTAGAAATTTTAAACTGACACATATGACATTACATGTGTAAGTATGTACAGACATTTTTTTGCCCACTGAATCCCTTGCCTTGTGCAGAATAGCAGTAGATTTAGATGTTTCAGGTTTAATGTATTCTATATGTGGTTTCCAACAGAGTTCATGGTCTATAGTCACTCCTTACAACTTTGTTTCATATACTCCTGGAAATTCAATTCTATCCATAGTCAGTTTTATTTCACAATTGATCCTGCTACATTCAAATACTAAAAAAAAAGTTTATTTTCATTTAGTGAGAAATTACTTACCTTAAACCATATTTCTTAACATAATTAGTTCCCTTTCTACTGATTTTGATAATTGCGTCATATTGTGTCAATTGCATCCTTAAAAAATACATTTGTATCATCTGCAAACATTACACACTGTAACAATTTCCCCTGCCAATATCATTAAAATGAAGTATGAATAACTTATGTCCCAATATCTTGTGGAACCCCACTGGTTACTCTTCTGAAGCCTGTTACGGAATGCATAATGTTTTGCAACACTTCTTACAAGTTCACATTTTTGAAGTCGTAATGAAGGATCCTTTGTGTCTTATGCTTTACATACATTAATCAGAACACATACAGTGCTGTTTTTTGTTGACTGCTGTTGTGGTATGTTCTATAAATTCTATCACTTCTAAAGATGCTGATGATCTGTTCCTAACTAAATACTGATGATCTCTCAATCTCACTCCTGTTATTCTTGGATACATAGCACTAGATGCATATCGATCAGTGTGTTTTTGTGTTCATGTCTTTGTGTTTTTTGTGTCTATTTTTCTGTAGCTGTGTGGAGATGCTACTGACAGCTGGTGCAGCTGTGGACTCGGTGGCAGCGGGAGGTCAGACCTCCCTTTTTCAGGCCTGTGAGGCAGGAAATGCGGACTGCGTCCAAATCCTGCTGAGCCACAAGTCTGATCGATCACTCACCACCATGGTAGGTCTGATCTCCATGTAAATGCCATTTTACCAACTAACTAGAAACATGTGATCATCTTTTAATCTTCATGTTTGGAGGCCGAGACAAACTCAAACAGGACACTGAGGTAAATCTTGAATGTAGTTTTCTCATGTTCAGTCCCTTTTTATGCTGATTTGTCTCACACTTCGCCTGCACAGGAAGAATCGAATTTTCTCAGGGGTTCGACGATGGATGTATGGGCTTCCCGAGTCTCCGTGGTAACCATAGGGGTTTGCTGGTTGTTGTGGTAGCATGTGATAAGTCCCTATATTTAGTTACCTGCTTTGTTCTAGCTGGGTTCCTGCAGAGCCAGAGTGGAGTGTGTCTATAGCAGCAATGTATTTTTAGAGCAGCAGAATGTTGGCCAGTGTATTGGGTCAAATGTAATGATTTAACATGGAGTTGGAGGAGGAGGAGTGGTGGCGTTAAACTGGGTAAACAGAGTGCAGCGCTGACATTATGCAGGATAGGCTTCTGCTGCAGGTCCTGTTTTTTTGGGGTTTTCTTTCCAGATCTTTAAGAGGTTCTCCAGTGATCGTAGACCAAAAGTCAGGTTTAAAGGAATCAACTTATTTCTACAGAACATTTAAAAACACAACACGTTAATACATAAACCAAAAAGAAATGTAGACATTTCCGAGCCAAGTGCAGTCTTTCTTGTCTAGGAGATGGGGGTAGTACTTCAAAGTAAATAATGAGATTAAATCAAAAATGTACATGAATAAAGAAATTCAGTGCAGCCTCACAAGGACAAAAACCTCTAAAGTACACTGTTTTCTCCAAGTATGTGATGCAAGTATTTTCTTGATAATTTTAGACATAATCGGGCCTTTTCTGGAATCCCATGCTGCAGCTGTGTGGAATTCTGAAAAGGCTCAAGTGATGGTTTGGTTTTGGTTTGGTATGTAAACAAATGGACTGCTTGTGATGGAGTCATCTTCAAAGTTGTTCACCATGAGGGAAGTGATTCAGGTGCATAATCACGGAAAGACTAACAGATTTGCGATACTTAGGCTATCACTCAAGTTTTACAGATTTGATGAAAAATTGGTGAAGAACGTCATACGCTGCTTTAATGACTTGGAATTTGTTAATTCTTTTTGTCTTTTTTTTCTCATTTAATTTATTTTTCTGTCTTGATTTCTTTTGTTCTTTTTTCTTTCTTTTAAGTATATAACATTGACTATGACCTAGACAGTTTTTCTCTTGTAAATTGTCCACTTTTTATTTTTCTTTAAAATAAAAAAAGTCTGGGTTTTCCTCATAAATGGAATGAAACCATAATAACAAAAACTGTCTATAATGATTTGATTAAAAGTGACTCATGATGTATTTATAAATGTTTAAACTAACCAACTATTCTTTTCCAAACCCTAAATAAACAATTTTTATGACTTTTTATTACTTGTCCCCTATTGAGGAAAATATACAAAGTATGCAGATTCATACATATCTGTAATTAGGACAAATATCGAATGGCAGTTTTTTATTCAAAAAATTAATCAGCAATTTTTTTTCACCATTATGTGAGTTATCATTTCCTGTGATAGTGAAGTGAATCTAAAGTAGCTGTAGATGAACACATTAAACCTGTGTTCTGTTCAGTTTTTTACATTTGGGTCCGATCAAGCGGAAGCACGTGGACACATTTTGTGTTTGACAGTCTCTGTCTTGTAAGCAGAGTAACTTATATGCATGTATTACACATATTTGAGTAGGTATTCATAAGCACTTTAATGTTATATGTAACAATTTGGGGAAATAAAAGTTTTTAGCTGAAAAATGTCAAATTACTGTTCGGTAACCCGTAGACTTGAAATGAACATCAAGTTTTTAAGCTTTTACACAAACGTTCAAAACATGCAGTTCTCATCAGAAATTGCTATCAAGTAGGACAAAACCTTTTAGATATTATGTTCAACTATGCAGAAAATACATTTTGGAGGAAAATATTGAAAAGTATCTGTTTAATTGACGTGACAATGTGGTAACACGTGGACAGGCTGCCATAGTAACACATGGATGACTCTTTACCATTGTATACATCACCCAAAATGTTGACTTATTTTTTAAAACAATAAGCCAGATATGATCACAATGCTTTATTTAATGTATTTAATACTAAGCGTGTTATTTACAACTTGTGGTGGTCCATACTGATATAAGTAAATTACAAATAAAGAGTAATTTCTCGTAAACAGTTCACAGATAGTCTTTTTAAATGTGACAGAAGGAATAAATTTTCGAATTTTCTTAGATACAATTTTTGGCATCAAATTCAAGCTATATTTTTATGTCTGAGGCATGGCTATGGTATAAAAAGTACAATCGATATAATCAGTTGTAACTTTTTTCTACAAGTGGTATTTTAAAAAGGGTAACAGTTCCATGAAATACAGATCTTTTGCCAAAAAATGAGCCCACTTGATAAATGATGTCTGCAAATTTACTTTTTCATGTAGATTTTCACTTTCACTTGATCGGACCCATTTAGCAAGTAATAAATAAAAGCCCAACTCAGAAAACAGTTGGATCAGAATGAGAGTTCTTCATTGTGTTGTTTGGTTTCCGTTTCAGACTTAAGAATATTTTTTAGTGTTCATAGAATAGAATAGAATAGAATAGGCTGTATTGTCAGTACACCAATTGTGCAGTGAAATCGCAGGTGGTCTCTGCCAGCAACAGTGCGCTTACATAGAAGTAACAGCACAAAAGATAAAGACATGTATTGAAAAATATAGAATAGTGTGCAGTTCAAAAATATGTGCAAATTAGAGTAATTAAACACACATTTAACAGTTTAAACAGTGCAAATATAACAGTGTAGAAAATGGAAACGTATATAAACACCAATGTAAGCAGTGTAAACAATGCAATTGTAACAGTGTAAGCATGAATATATCAGTGTAAACAGTACAAGTGTAAAACATACATGTGCCAGTGTAAAAAGTGCAAAAGTAACAGGGTAAGCAATGTAAACATACATGAGGCATATGTTCAGTAATTGGTTATTACCCCACCCCTCAAAGAAGAGGCAAGGGGTATTGTTTTTGTTTCTGTTTGTTTCTTGTTTGTTTGTTTGTTTGTTTGTTAACATTCTAGCAGCAAAACTATTGGTTGAATTCATACCAAATTGGGTTTATAGCTTGCCAGTGACCCAGAATAGATCTGATTACATTTTGGGAAAAGTAGGTCAAAGTTCACATTTTTTTATGAATTCTTTAAGTCCCCCCCATTTACTTATAATGGATGAAATTTCAAATGGCTGTAGCAGCAAAACTATTAGTTGAGTTCATACCAAATTAGGTTCATAGATTGCCAGCGGCCCAGAATAGATGTCATTATATTTTGGGAAAAGAAGGTCAAACTTCAAATTTTTAGTGAATTTTTAAAATCTTTTTTCCCTCCCATTTACTTATAATGGACAAAATTTCAAATCTTTACAAAAACTTAAATTTTGTTTCAGTTAACTTCAAACTTGCCACATATATAGGCAATTGAAATGCTGACATCAGTACACACATAAGACATGATGACATCAGCTGGATCGATGTCAAAATAAGCTACAATACATGTGAGGGGTAGGGATTGTTGTGCCTGGCACCACATGTACATTACAGTGAGTTATGGTGTGTGTTAACAGTCCAGTTTCTTCCAGGGGAAGAAACTGTTCATAAGTCTGGTGGTGTGGGATTTGATTGATGGCCTGTGTTTATGACCCTCTATACAGCCTTCTTGTCTTCAGCTGTGGAGCCAGCACACCTCACCCCCAGGCAGTAAGTCAAGATGCTCTCCATGGAGGAGTGATAGAGGGCCAGCAGCAGCTTCTGGTCCTGTCTGTTCTTCTTGAGGATGCACAGGAAGTGCAGCTGCCGCTGAGCCTTCTTCACTATGGCCTTGATATTGGGTGTCCAGGAGAGATCTGCGGAGATGTGATTACCCAGAAACCTGAAGGTGGTGACCCATTCCACCTCTCCACCATTTATGAGGAGGGGGGTGTGGCCCTGTCTGTGTTTCCTGAAGTCCATGATAAGTTCTTTTGTTTTAAGGACGTTCAGTGCCAGATTGTTTTCTGTGCACCACACAGACATTTTGCTGATCTCTGCCCTGTATGCTGTCTCATCTTTGTTGGATATGTGCCCAACCACGGTGGTGTCATCAGCAAATTTGATGATGGTGTTGGTTAGGTGGGATGGAGTACAGTTGTGGGTGTAGAGGGCATGAAAAAAGAGGGCTCAGCACACAGCCCTGGAGGGAGCCAATGCTGAGTTTGAGGGTAGAGGAAAGGTGGGGGCCAAGTTTGACAGTTTGGGGGCAGTCTGTCAGGTGCAAGTGGGGGGGGGGCTGTATGGTGCACATTTTGGAGACAAGTATATCCAGAATGATAGTGTTGAATACTGAGCCTTAGTCCATGAAGAGCATCCTCACGTAGCACTCCTATTTCTCCAGATGACTTGGTGCACTGTGAAGTGTTGTGGCAATGGCATCCTCCGTGGATCCATTTTCCCTGTAGGTGAACTGGTGGGGGTTGAAGGATGAGGGAATGTAGTCTCTGATGTGTCGGCAGACTAGCCACTCAAAGCACTTCATAATTGTAGATGTCAGAGCTATTGGTCTCTAGTCCTTAAGGCTGGCTATGATAGTTTTCTTGAGGATGGGGATGATGGTGGCTGCTTTCAGGCATGAGGGGACAGAGGCATGTGTCAGGGAGAGGTCAAACAACTTGGTGAGGACCCCTGCCAGTTGGTCCGCACATGCCTTGACCACAGAGCCTGGGGTGCCGTCTGGTCCTGCAGCTTTTCTGGGGTTCACTGCTCTCAAAGGTGTGTGGTGTTCTCAAACCGGGCAAAGAAGCTGTCCAGTTCCTCTGCCAGTGTGCTGCTGTCAGTGGTTGTTGGGCTCTGAGCTTTTGTAGTTTGCGATTGCCTGGATGCCTTTTCTTATTTCCTGTGGGTTGTCTGTGAGGTGTCTCTATTTTGTTTGAGTAGGAGTCTTTGGCTTTTTGGATGACCCTCCTCAGGTTTGTTGTGGCGGCACTGCTCTCTCTCTCACATACATAACATTTAAAGTCAGGTTTCTCTGATTTCATTGGATCAGAAACTGGGAGCTTCCTAAATGTACTCGGTATAGTGATGTGATGTGAATTGGCTGATGCTGAAGCAGGTGATTGTGATTATGATTTGGTACAAAATCAGTGTCCAGGAAAACTAACTCCCTCAGGACATGAAGATGGGCTGAGGATCATCAGAGGAACCATAAGGTGTTTAGGATTAGTGCAAACCTTTGTCAAACATTACAGTGCAGAGTTCCTTCCATTAAACTCTGTTACGGAGTCAAAACCCTCATCATGTTAATGGTGATGGGGCTCTAGCCATCAAACTCATTGATAATGACAGTTACCACTATTTGTGCTTGTTTTCTGAATTTGCATTGTCTGTTAGTGAACGGTGTTGACCATAACCTGACCTGTAATCACATCACTGGTTACATTTTTACTGTAGACAAACCTAAATGACAAAATCACATTAGCTCTGCTTCACACAAACATTTCAAAGCATATGTTGAAAAAATTCTTGTGGCTTACATTGGATGTAATTATTTCTTTTATGTTGGTAGACACACAAATTATATTTTATTTACTACATCTTTAGAAATAAAAAAAAAAAAATGACAGAAAAAACAAGCACGATTACACAGACATCACATTTCAACACATTTTAGCTTCGTGTTTTTTATTTTGTTTCATGTCAGAAAAATCTCCAGAAAGAGTTTTACAAATAAACCTCTGGAAAGTGAACAGAGACATTCCTCCATTACACACCGTGTTTTCTCAATAACACAGTCACCACAGATGATCGCTTCATGTTTTTCTTTTGTCTCATACTTATCCCCAGAAATATCAACAATACAAGTCATTTCCACATAACTTTCATAATGGTTTTCATAATGTCCAATTTCTTCTTTATACAGTTTCTTAAATTGAATTATATTTGAGCAAAGTGTTAAATCTTTATCACATTAGTAATTTTCTTCCTTATGTTCATTATTTTTATAAAAATATAAATGACATTTGTAGATTTTGAGGTAAAACGTGATTTAAAAATTTTAATCTACAAAATGAACAGGTTATGTTCTTTTACATCCACTTTATGTATTATTTATTTATCTATTGCTGTCTTCTGGTTTAACCTTTGTGTAGTCACAAAAACACAGTGGATGAGTTCTGTTTTTGTGTGATTTTATTTGTTAAGTTTAATGTTTTGCATCAAGAGCCACATGAGGAGCCCTTATGGTGTTTTCTCTCGTGGCATATTTCTGTCTGGTTATTTATTTTAATTCAGTTACTACATACATGTGCGTTAATTCAGTTTTTCCCACAGATTTTTTTCTGTGTAGCATGTGTTTTTGTTTCTTTTATGTACGATAACTAATTTAAAAGGGAATAATACACAATCTGAAGAGAAGCAGATTGGTATGGAGGCCCAGCTGATGTCCAATGACCTCCATCTCTACAGGATGGTTGCACAGCTCTCCATGCTGCTGTGTGTTCAGCTAACGTTAACACGCTGCAGCTCCTCCTCCACTACCCACCTCAGGGGGAGTCTGCCGTGACCTTCGACCCTCGTGGGAACAAACCAGTTCTGTCTGCTGCTCTGCTGAACCAGGCCAATAGCGATGGCTGGACGGCGGCACACATGGCTGCTGCCCAAGGCCTCAAGGTGAGAACGGATACAAAGACAGTTCAAGCCTTTTGTGATTAGGCAGCATTTATTGCAGGGGTGCCCACACTTTTTCAACTTGACCAAGTCAAAATGATCTGCCTACTATAAATTTGTAAAACATATTTTTATTTATAAATATGTTGAGTATTTATATGTACAATATATGTGGGTGTACCTTGCAGAGCTACATGAGTCCATATTGCACAATACAACTCTCTACATTTTCCATCATTACTAAGTAGGCCACTCTGTAACTTACCAGAGTTTTGCAGCAGCTGGCACAATTGAACGTGCAAGCGTGGTGACCTGTGTGTCAGAAAAGATCAGAAGTCAGACTGGCTGCTCTGTATGTCAGTCAAGTGGTAAATGTCATAGTGAGGATGGATGATAGGCTGTCGTCTATTTTTATCTCACTGGCTGATCGGCCCTGAGCTATTGTGAAGGTACTGTGTCCAGTGTTGTCTTTGTCGCCGTCTTTTTTATACATCTTTGACAAAACCATTGGTTGGATTCATTTCAAATTTTATGTATAGCTTCTTTGGGATAATGTCTACAAACTCTGTAAACAGATTTGAGAGATTTTGATTTTTGAAAAATTTTTTAATGAATTTTTGAAATATTAAACATTTGCCTTTACTTATAATGGGTAATATTTTGATGGCTTATAATATAGAAGTGGTTAGAGATATCAATATAGTTACTATTAAGCACTGATTGGAAGTCATATATGGACTCTAATTTAATTCATTGAGTTATTCTTAAGTGAAAGTACCACCCACTTCTATTGGCATTAATTCTATTGAGATTGATCTCCTGCATCAAGACCATAGGACTCGAACATAGCGGCAGAACCTGACAACCTCGAAAATTCAAGTTGTTTTTGATTCATGACAGAACATGCCAGTGAGTTATAGGGCCATTGGTCCTATTTATATCCCCGAACGCAGTTTCAGGGATATTATGTTTTTGGTCCAACTACCGGCTCTGCCGCCGCTGGATATTCTTTGTGTTAACGCGATAACTTGAAAAATATTGGGTTTAGAAATTCCAAATTTTCCATATCAATGAATATCATGGAG
>JAPQRP010050240.1:0-10904 GCA_037367295.1 Apogon hyalosoma
GTGAAACACTCTGCCTTGAATAATTAGTTCAATTCCCAAAATGCACCTGTGAGAGAATAAAGAGATATTAAAAAAAATAGTAGTGTGTAATTTTGGTGTCCTTTTGACTGTGTTACATGCAGATTTTTGTGTAAAAAAGACATATATGTTTAATGACCTAAAGACAAAGAAGTTAGAGTATTTTTGATATAATACAGCTGCTGTTTGACAGTTGAAATAAGACTTTATTGAACTGACTGCCCTTCACCTTGTGTGCTGTGTAAATATTGTATTAGTCATAAAATACAACTTGTACTGACTTAAATAGCAGTATTACACTGCAGCTCTTCCCACAGACTAGCTTTCTATTTGAAGTTAAACCGTATATTTCCAGTTCATTAGTAGTGTGACAGATGAGGCCTGTATCTGCAGGTGAACCAGCTCTGATGCTGACGTCCTGCCTCTGTTTCCTCTCCAGGACATCCCAGTGATTGGGAAGAGCGGCCGCAGCTTCATCTTCAGTCAGGACATTGTACTACTGCTGCTTTTTGACGGAGGTCTGTTTCATCTTCAGAGTGTCACCGCCTACGCACTCATGGGACGCATCTCCCCTGTTACATTCAGGTACGAGACCAGGCTCTGGGTTCAGCAGGAGGTTTTAAACTGGTCTGGTCTGCTGCCTCCCAAACTGGGAAATTAGATCTGGACAGTCACAGTAAAAACTTAAGAATACAACATGTAAATAGTAAAAAATAAATAATCAAGAAGGTATATACAGTATGTTAGAGTAAAAAACCTAGACATGCATATTCCCATACTGAGTCATCTTTCTGGTTTCCAGGTAATAGTCATAGAAGTAGAAAACCCCCATTCAGTTCACCAATATAACTCCTACTGGGGGGATTGAAGAGGTGATACAATCCAGTATGAAAACCCTAATTTACCCTTAACAATTTAGGATCCTAACAGTTGGATTTCCACCTGGGATTCAGTAATAAAAGTGTTTTTATGAAAGTGGACCTAAGAAGTCAACAGTTACAAAATGGGTCTTTTCTGGTTCTGCCAGGCAGCACTGCCACGTCCTGAAATGATTAGGATTGGGTCAAAAAATCAATTTGATTGATCTTAGATCGATTTTGTTTTAATTTTGCGTAATCGATTAATAGTGGATGAGATCGATTTTTCAGAGCAGGACCGGCAGTATCCCACTCGGGTACGGCTGATGCGGAAGCGCAGCTGCCTCCGTCCCGTGAGCCCCTGCTGAAGAGGGGGCGTGTCGATCTCGCTCGCGATGGTTCTGGTGTGGGAGGGACAAGGAGGAAGTGTGGGGAAAACCCTTCTGCAGGAAGTCCTCCTGGCATCAAACTCGAACCCCAGTGTGGAGGAACTGGCTACCCGGAGGCTCTCTGAAGCCGTTTGTTCTAGGAATATTAACTTGGATCCACACTGAGTGTGGAGTCAGAGGAACCGTAAAGCAACAATGACGGAGTGCTACCACTGTAGCCACTGTAGAAACCTGGTAATGTCTGTGTCCTGTTCATTATTTCAGAGCAGATTCATCTATTTACTGCTCAAATGTCATATTCATTTCCTTTCTAATAACAGTTCTGATGTGTTAAATGGCTGCTGTAGTCAAATAATCAGGTTACAACTCAAATTGTACTTTGGTATCACTAAATGAATCTGAATCAGTCAATTAATATTGAATTGAATTGATATTAAATTGAATCATGATTAATTGATTCAGAACCTTATGGATTGAAATCGAATCGATTATGGAAATTGGCCATGATACCCAGTCCTAGAAATGGTAACACTAAATGGAATAATAATAGTATAATGATCACTCCAGGGTGTATTAGAAAAAAGTAGACTCAGAAAAAGCAACATAAAACCAAAATGCAAAGACATTTTTTAAATCTGCTCATATGTGTTTATTGTTCATGTACTTGGCCCTTGATCGACACCAGTGTCCTGGGTCAGTTTTTATACTTCAGTGAACAACACTAATTTGAACTGTGCACAATAAAAGTCTTTTGCGCATGGAAGTGTAAGGGTTAATATGAGATCTGTCTCCATGGATGAGCAGTTCCATTGGTCTTTTTTTACATACATAAAACAGGACAAAAATAATGACATGTTAACCCCTACCATCCATACAAAGGTTACACACATCGGTGATAAACTGAAAATTAATAGCAAAATTTGCTCAGTGACTCCAGATTTGGGTTTCAAAATTAACACGTTTCATTTCATTAACTCATCTCAACTCATCATTTATGAGCCTCTAGAAGTGTGGAGCTGTGCATGTACGTGCTTTATCCAGGAATATTTGCATTGTTGTGTTTGAAAGGCCCTTAGGCGTGCACAGGTACATATAATACCTTTAAGCTCCTCTGACCTACTTTATGTTCTGTTGGTAGTTGAATTTCCTGCAGTGCATCATGTTTGTATTATCCCTGTACTCACACTGGCATGAATCTGCTGTAGATAATGTCAACTCCAAACAGTTCTCTGTGCGTTATTGTGAAAATGTTTACATCTACCAACTGTCCTTTAAAAAAAAATGGAATGATATGAACAATGTGAAATTTCTTAAGAAAAATAAGGTACTTTTTTTTTTTCTTCCATTCTTTGTTTATTCGGAGAAACAGATCATACAAAACTTCCCTTTCGGGCACAGTGTCCACACCTCAAATGTAAACGAATGAATGACTTGCAAATCTAAGTTTTTCAGTGGTATATAGAACAAATATTACAAGTGGGAAGATGGAGAGGGTTTGCTCCGCTTCTTCAAAAATAAGCGCAATTTTATCAATATTATGCCTTTTAATATTTACACGTGTAACTTCCAGATGACTGTGGATCTACAGTTACAAACATTTAGTAACAGAAATGATATTGTTGAAATTCTTATATTTCTTTCCAGTTTCACTTTCCAGTTGATCCTATTTGTTAAAAGTATTCACATTTTTTTGTCAGAGGACATTTTGTAAATGTAAGCGTGTAATTTTTCGGTTCTTACGGGTCGGACCAACCCACTGACTTGGGATCAAATTAGGCTGAATGTGGAACATGAACTAAAATGACCGTTAATATCGCCAGTGTATTTTTTGCATTTCACAGATGGCGGTGTAAGAAAATATCGGATTTGTAGGATATCGCAATATTTCGTTTCGCAGTACTGTATTGATATTGAAAAGTACTGTATCGATATTTTCAGGTATTTATTCAAATGCAGATATGGCGGAGGTTCATTTCTGTTTTTTGGGTTTCTTTTTTTAATTAGTATTTTATTATTATTTAACACTGTTTAATTAAATAATGGTTATTTCTTATCATCCTAAAAGCCCTTGTTACTGTCTGAGACCGGCAGGTGTTAGCTCCTTTGTTGTGATCACACAAAATAATGTTATGATGTTAGTTATGTACTAATAGAATATGAACATTTGAACAGGATCTTAAACTGTAATGTCTGTAAAACATAATTTAAGTTTATGGTTTTACATAGGAATGTTTGGTGATACAGCATTAGCTCCTGTTCTGATCAAATAAAATGGGTTCAGTATTTGTGGGTATTTTTGGTGTAATTCACTTCTTCCAGAAAATAATCTTTTAAAAAAAGAAACAAACAAAAATTTGTCTTGTTAACAGTGTCATGATATATCATATTGTGATCCTAGTATTGTGATTTGTATCGTATCACCAGATTCTTGCTAATACACACCCCTATTCACAGATTGATCCCATGGGTCGGATTGGACCCTTTGGTGAGCCGGTTTAGGCCCACGGGCCATATGTTGGTCACCCCTGACCTATACAACAGAAAATGGTCCATAAATACTGACAAAAGTGATAAGTGACAGGTCTGTAGGACACAGGTCACAGAAGTGAAGCTTATCTGTTCATTTCCTGGTCCAGTGTAATGGCTGCTCTCACCTACTGCAGTCACTGTGTATCTGAGATCTGATCTGATCTGAGGGGGAGCGTCCTGTTGTCAGGACTCCAACTGGTTTACCGCAGTACTGCTACAGTACACTGGGGTCACGTTAAGATTTTGACGCCACAGCCTTCAAATAGAAACTCAAAACAGACTGAAAAAACTGGATTGTCTTTTACTCTGTTTTGGTTTTGTTGTATCTTTTTTACATTTTTATGTTGTAATTGTCTTTCAACCTCTACATCATTTTTGTTTTGTTGCGTCTTTTCAGGGTGCTGGCACAGGTCTTGAAAGTCTTAAAAAGTATGGAATTTTGAAACACTGTTTTCCAGACCTTGAAAAGTCTGGAATTTTGTGTGAAAGTCTTAATAAAGTATACAGAAAAGTTTCTCTCATAGTTGAATGACTTTTCAGTATGCTCAAAGGCACATAATCTGGTCAGATAAGAAATATGTGAGGAAAGCATCTAAAACTGGATCCGATTTCACTAACCGGCTGATACTGGCATGATTCTCTCTGTTTTTCAGCTTTTAGGGTACACATGTGTAACAGGCAGGGATGTGATGGTGCTAGTTGTAAGGGGGTAGTCAGCCACTGATGCCAGCCAGCGCCTCATCAACACTACAAGCACAGCAGCTTCTACTCTACTCTAGGGCATTTGCTGCTACCTGCCTGCAACAAGCCTAAATGCCTAGGTATGACATCAATGAGAATCAGGAAGAAGGCCAGAAATCAGCTAATTTGAAAGTTAACATTTGGATCAAAATGTAGTTTTCAAAAAGTACTATCCAACCATATAATTTTGATGGGAAAATAATAAAGTTCAGAAGAATAGAGGCTTGGTGTTGTGCAGACCTGTATTGGCAGCAGCTTGCCTCAAGCCTCTGGCTGCCTGACAGTTTCAAAGGAGAATCAAGAAAAATGCTACAAAAATGTTGGATTTAACTTTTCATAGTCGGGATTTTGATTAAAGTGTAGTCCTCCAAAAGTACTTTCAGAATATCTAACTTTCACAGAGGAAAAGTTCCTTTTAGATCCGGATAAATTCATCTGCAGCTAAATACGGCACAGTGACCTTCTCTGACCCACTGGCAGTTCCACACTCTGAGAATCTAAAGGTCCTGGTTTACCCAGAACACAGGCATCTGTATCAGTGAAACTGGACACAGAGTTAGTTTGGACAAAGTACTTCCACATATCAAATCCATGTGTCTGCATCTATCATGTGGTTGTCATGGTGATGGCCAGCAGACCCAAGGGTTCTGGACCTCATGTGAAACTGACAAACAGACATCATGGTTAAAAGTTGTTGTAAATTGCTAAATACACACCAATTGATGGCAAATTTGATCTGGATGTTTTGCCTCCCTTCTTATCTGTCTGCAAATGTCAAAATAATTCAGATCTGACACCTGAGAGCCAGGCCAGGGAGGAGAATGTGGAGAGGGTGGGAGTGTCTGGTTATAGCGGAGAATGCTAAAATAACAGTTTTGTGAGAAAAAACACCTTAAGATATAAAAAAATATATTTTAAAAAGCACAGATATTTATACACATACATTCAGTTCAGATTCTGCAGATTAAATACATAATTGATTGATTACTGTGTGACAATTAGTTTAGGAGTAATTCAGTTTTAGAAGTTGAGAGGTCCTGCTTGATGCCCGTAAGCTGAAAAACAGATTCTAGTCAAACTTGTTTGTGTGATATTCATGCACTTTTGTGATTTTCATGTTTTAGAAATGTTTCCATCAGTAAAACATAATTTACTGCAAATTATTCTTTCATTCATTCATACATTTATTAAAATGGACTTTTCCACTCCACACAACAGGTATACTCTTAATCAAAAAGTAGGAATGCAAATATGAAAGTACATAAAGTCTAGGTCTGGGGAAAAATAGCAGTTTTGAAAAAGTCTGGAATTTTTATTTGGATAAGGAGCAAACACCCCGCTTTATGTTGTCATCTTACAGAATTCTTTCCATTTTTTTTTCCCGACTTTTACATTCTTTTCAACTTTTTACACCTTTTATGTCATTCTCATCTTGTGTAACATCATATTTTGTTTATAGTTTCATTTTTGTTGAACAAAATGACAGACAGAACTGGTGAATCATAGTGCACTTGTGTTTTCCTGTTTTGACAGGAAAGTAGCTCCATATATTGCTGCCTTCAGGTGCTATAAGAATTATGGTAAATACTAATTAGAAAATTGAAAATTGCACATGAACGCCCCATCATGTTGTATTTTCCATTGGAGAACTGGGACAAAATATAGATCCACAAGATGAAAATAACCTTTGACCTTTTCAACAGGGAGGAGAGCAACGAGGGATTCATGGTCAATGATAAACAATGGTTTTATTAACGTTCGGCTGCTGTTAGCTGATGAGTTTACACATTTATACTATACGCAAATAGAAAAAAAAAAGCAGTTTCAGAATGAACACGTTCAAACTGTTTGACCCAAGTAACAGGTCATGATAAGCTGCGTTTCAGCCATTTTTCCTTTCGCTACAACAACAAAAGCACTTGAACACAGCACTGTTGTAATTTTAAATTCACTAGTGGAAGCTCATCTTCCTGACAGCACCTGAAGGCAGCCTAATGGTACAGTGTTCTGAGTGTTGAAGTGGCCCACGTGCGTTTGTGCTCATGGTCGTCTGGCCTTCTGCTTCCTCCTCAGTGTTGCCAGTACTGTTAAACACGCCCTGTCTGTGTGGCTCAGCATCATCGTGTTCAGTAACCACATCACCATCCTCAGCGCCGCCGGCACCGTCCTCGTGTTTGTCGGCGTCTTCTTGTACAATAAGGCCCGACAGATCCAGAGGGAAACCTTACAGGCCATGGCCGCCGAGCAGAACCACAGACCGCTGCTGCACGACCAGGACTTCCAAGGCTCCCAGTCTCACTGAGGACCTGGTGCTTTGGGCTCTGATGCTGCCTGTGGACGTATCGGTGGCTGTTCCACATGGAGACACATTCCAAACACTAGCCTGGACCCACTGGGCTTTATTTTCAGGTTCCACTGGGTGCCATCTTTGGCCTTGTTACCCAACATAAACTTCTGCAGCTGCATTGGTCCAGGTCAGTGGAACTCTACAGTATTTCTCTGCCCCTAACTCCCCTTCCATTCACACTCTGCTCCTTGATCTGGTTCTGTGCGGACCAGTTTAGAGAAAACCATTTTGCTCAGGGTGTCCTTCAGCTGTTTGAAGGAAGTGACTTCTGTAAGAGTTTTGTCTTAAATGTACATTCCAGACTGTAATGTTGTGTGTCATCTGTGGTACAACAGCTGCTGAATGTATGCTATTGTAAATACCTGTAAGTGACCCGGTGTCAGTGACACCACAGATAGTGACCGTGTCAGAGTCGAAGGTGGAAACGGGGCGTCAGCGCCGCAGACCGAGGCCTTTTGGACGCTCGTCCAGCCAACGCAGGGACAGGCTGACTAACATGTGAACACATACTGCATTCTGGGAATGGTCTTCCTCTATCATGAACGGTCAGAGGTGGATTTAGTAGCCTGACACTCCCCAATGCATGCTGGGATTACAGCATCATGACATCACAAAGACAAACTAGCGTCTGTGTTTACATGCACATGGAAAGTCCACTGTTCTGAATGTGACAGTACTTGAGTCACATGTGACTTTTAGTGGAAATGAATTGACTTTAGCTCCATAAACTTAATTTCTGTATTAAAAGGAACATGATGCATTTTATTGAAGGTGAAACTACAGGTAATTCTACTGGATACTCTGAATTAGGGCTTTTTCTTACTGGACATTTTCCAGTGAAGATGTGATAGATTCCAATGTTATTCCAGTCTTTGGACGGTGCATTTAGAATATGTGTCTTAAGCCACGTTTCCCCTACGTGGTACCGACTCGACTCAGGTACCAGGTACTATTCCTGGAGGCCGTTTCCATTACAGGATAGTACCGACTTTAGAGTACCTGGTCGTCATAGCTTCTCCTGGCATTGCATGAAGGTCCCTTGGTTACCGTGTGCTGTCGTCTGTTCTGAGAGTTGCTGATAAACTTGTTGCGTGTTGACTCGTTAAGCTCGCATGAATCGTTTCATTGGCCACCGAGAACAGAAATGTCTGAACTTCCGCGACCAACCACGGTGCTGTTTTGCAGGCTGTCGTCATGGATGTATTTAACCTACCGGTGTATTGACTGTCAGACTGATCTCACGAAATCGCGTTGTATGTCACGCAAGTTCTTATTACATTTGGCGTAGTATAATATACATTTTCATAACACACCACTTTTAATTGGCGTGTTATCTGTACGCAATTCATGATATCACATTGTAACTGTCAACTTCTGAATCTGCTTTGTCAAAAATGGCGGGCCGCGCATTGATGACACAATTACGCAGAGACAACTCTCTGACCAATCAATGGTCTGCAGTGTTTACACGTCACATTTTAGTATCTCTTCACCTGTTTTGGAACCTTGGCTGAGCAGATGCTGAAAAATAGTACCGGGTACCAGATTCCAGGTACTTTTTACTTTAATGGAAACTCAAAAAGGCTGAGATGAGCCAGTACCACATGGTGGAAATGTGGCTTTAGTTTTAACAAAGAGCCTCTGATGATGGATGAGATGTATGACCAAAGCCCACATTTCTGGTCTGAAGCAGAAATACAAGTCAAGGCAGAGGCTGTGGTTTTTAGAGAGGCTCACATAGGAACAACCGAGGGAGGCTGTGTTCCCAGCCAGTCCGAAACTTTGGGGAAAAAGAATTGTAATTTTAATCAGACCAGACCAGAACTTTAGTAGAATGCTTATTAGCTGTGTAAAGTGCTGATGTGGGTATATGGGCAAGGTTCAAGGTGGCTTTATTAATAATGCCTGTGGGTGGATTTGTTCTGCAGTCTGGAGAGGGCATCTCAAACACAAAAAACATTCAAACCACAGGACACATACAGGGGACAGATTAAAAACAGCACAGACAAAAGACATGGACAGGTACTCCCAGCAGCTCACTGATCATGGTTAAAACAGGCTAGAAATAGATTAAAAAAAAAGGAAAAAAAACAGACTAAAATGAATAAAAGTCATCAGATATCACTAAAAATGCCAATATAAAACCTGTAAAAATCATGATAAAAACATCCTGATATGATATAATACAAGGGACAAAAGATAAATAAATGATGAATAAGTTAAGACCGCTTAAAAATAAGCCAGAACCCAAGAATTAAAACAAAGCGAAGTGCAAACCTGTCTTGTATTTTGTGCATGTAAACATAGTCACTGACTCACTGTTTAATCTTCATGGCACATACTAGATAAAAGCCACTCTAAACTCCTGCTGATAGTTGTTCATGTGGTCATCCTGTGTCACTGCTGACATAACTGTGAAACCGTCAGATCATATGGAACCTGTGTAACACTGGAGTAAGAATGAGTCTGTACATTTAATGAATTCAGTAATGACTTGTGTTTAAATCTGTTCAATTGATTCATGGCAACTGTATAGAGACTTTTTTATATAACGTACCTGTTTTAAACCGTATTAATCCTCAAAATGATACCTTAAGGGCGTGGCCACTCTGAGTGACAGCTGATTGACATCTGTATCAGCTGTGCTGTGTGAGCTTTGATTGACAGCTCACTGCCTGCTTTGACAGATGTTTGAAAATTCAGTTTTATTGAACAAAATGCTTTTTTTGTTTGGTTTTTCCCCTGACAGACTAACGGACTGTAGTTTCAGTAATTCAGCAGTCCTATTGACTTGGTGACTGACACCATTTGCTCTTTTTAGCTCCTCCTGTCCAAATAAGGTCTTTTATATGATGAGCATGTGCAAAGGTTACATAGCAGTTACTTATTCAGGGTTTCTGCAGGTCATTAAAAAGCATAAAAAGTCATTAAATAGATTTTGTGAAAATTTTTAAATCACTTTTGTCCGATTCATCTCAAACTAAGTGCAAATGAAAGGTAATCATCTCAGCATGTGTTATGTGATGATGCTGTACCTGTGTGGTTCCAATTCTGCCACCAGGTGGAGCTTCATTACTGAAAAAGCACCGTTTTCTCCATATCTTTGGAAGTATTTGTCCAAATGACCTCAAATCAAGTGGAAATGAAAGGTAGTGTGTTGTCATGATGCTGTGCCTGTACGGTTCCACATTTTGCCACTAGGTGGCGCTTCAAGACTAAAAAAGTCATCATTTGTGCTATCCTTCATGTTAATGCGATAACTTGAAAGATATTGGGTTTAGAATTTCCATGTTTTCCATATTAATGAATATCATGGAGAGGAAGAACTGATTGGATTTTGGATGGTTTACCATTTCTAGATTGACCATAAGGGGCCGCTCAAAAGTTTAAACTCACTAAACACTCTTTTGTTCGTATCTGTGGAACTATTTGTCTGATTGACTTCAAATCAAGTGCAAATGAAAGGTCATGACCTGGGGATGCCTCACCTCAGGACATCACAGCTGTCTGGGTCAGGACTGGGGGCTTTCAGGGATAGACCCCTAGATGTTGCTTCTGACTGCTGGGTTTGTCTAGTTGTCTATTGTTTATGGATGATCCACAAAGTCCCAACACTGGATGTTTGGAATGTAACGTGCTGTGAGCGTGTTCATGCTGTGGTGAAAGAGCGGAGGAAATATTAGCAAATGTTAGAAAAAATGGGAAAATACAAGTTTGAGCAAAAGTGACTGGAGGAGGAACTATTCAGAACCTGTTGAAGCCTGTGGACAGTAAATATATATAAATATATATATATAATTATATATAAAAGTGTATCTGCAGTTGGACGTGGGCAGTAAATGTGTTTAAGGTGGAATTAAAAAGGGCATTAAAAAGCATTAAAGGTGCTGTATGTAGGAGTTCTGTCCCTTTAGTCCTAAAATGGTCCTGACTGTCGCCAGACGTAAATGAATCCTGTTCATTTCAAATACTGAGATCACTGACAGTAGTAGAACAGACACAATATTCACATTTGAAAAGCTC
>JAPQRP010050241.1:0-32523 GCA_037367295.1 Apogon hyalosoma
CACTCTGATGCTCACACAGACACACACACACACTAAAAAACAGACACACACTCTATCGTGCTCAGATTTATGCTGTCATACAGTGACACACACACACACACACACACACACACACACACACACACACACACACACAAACACTCAGAGAGCTCAAGTCGGTTCACATCCCCCACTCGTACGTGCCTTGACTTTTTTCCATCACCACCGCATCCCTCAGATGATGTATTTGCGACATCTGGCGGCGCTCGATATATTCATGGGTACCGAGATACAGCAGGAGTAGGAGGGAGGAAGAGAGAGAGCAAGAAAAAGAGAGAGAGAGAGAGAGAGAGAGAGAGAGAGAGAGAGAGAGGCATGGTAGCCTAGGATAGAACAGCGGCTGAGGGAAAGTGAGAAAAAGGGGAGCTGTATAGAGCGAGCGAATGGACCCCTAATCAGGGGGACTTAGACGTACAGATTCATTGGCCAATATGCTATGAGTTACGCGCAATAAAGCAGCGAGCACCTCAAATTCCACAGCAAAAGGCTTGGGTACCCCCTAGTGGGCGCCCAGCGGCAATCTGGCCCTTTTGGAGCTGATGGGGGTGTGGGGGTACTGCAGTGGGCTGCCATGAATCCATAGGGGTCAGAGGTCAGCCTTCTTGAGTTGCAGTGACATCATGACAATGGGACACTTCGAGAGCCTCAGAAACACAAGCTGATCCATTCTGCTGAGGCTAAGGCACCAGGCCCCTCTTTTCCCACACATTCACACCCTCTGCCAGACAGGGAGAGAAGTAGCGAGAGAGAAAGCAGAGGGGTGAATGTGTAAGCCTCACCCCCAGAACCCCAACCCCCCACCCCATCTTCTTTCTTTCTCTCTCTTTCTTTCAGGGGCTAGATTAAAAGAGATGGCTTAATTCTGTCTAATTATCTACCCTTACCCTCTCTCTGCTTCCTCCCCCTCTTTTTTCTCTGTCTCCCTCTCCCTATATCTCAGTGTGTGGATACTAATTAGCTGATGTGAATTGTATCTACTATACAAATAGACTGTGCAATCATGTTAAAAAAAAAAAGTATATCCCTGACTTTTAAAACATTACACATTTGTACCACCAGTATGAACCTGAGATATTTTCCCCACTGAGACATTTCATAAAGAATCCAACAGTGTAACTGTCTTTGCTGTGGACTGATCAACACTATGGTACCATGACTGATGATATTCATCACACAATATCAAATTGCTCAGATAATTGCAAGACATAAGGGGAAAGTCTGGTGTAAATGCCCTAAACACTGAACAGCACTGTCAACTAAACCTACAGCATTACTGCAATCCCAACATGAAAAAAACATTTGATTCATCATTCTAAGTGTATTAGCAAAACAATAAACAATACATTTTCATTCACATCTTCATTTGCTTTATGTAATAATACCGCAATCTGTGTGCGTGCGTGTGTGTGTTTGTATGTAAGTGTGCGTGTGTATACACGTTACATAAGCAGAAATCACATTAATGAGATCATACACTCATGTTGAAAGTGCTAATTAGTTGCTGGGCTGAGGGTGAGGAAACTAGGCAAGGATCCTACTGACTTCAACCATTGTTTCCTAATCCCCTCCACACATTCATAATTCATTCCATCATGAACAGCGATGATACAGCAGCGCTCGTTTTGTCTCTTTTTCTTTCTCTCTGGTAGGGAGATGATGGTTTTCTTTTTTCCCTCTTCTCCTTCCTTCTTGCTGTGAGGTTTCACTGCGATCATAATAAAATGTGTGAGGAAGGGATGTTCGCCTCGGGACCCAGCTGTCGGGCCACTTTGACAGCTTCATTTGTGGTGTCGCTCTTTGATCCTTCCTGTCACTGATATCCAATGCCACTGAACATACATTTGCCCCCAACCCAAATAAATAAATAAGTAGTGAACTGTGCAGTACAGAGCCAAGTGAGGCAGGGTTTTCAAGCTAGTTGGCTGTTTGCTACATGTGCTGTGACCTAGCTCGCCTCCACCCCCCCACCCCCCCTTGGTCTCCCTCCACTGCAGCGATGCATCGGCACCCCCAGGGCTGATCCCTTTGTAAATGCTCTCTGACACACACCCACCTACCCACATACACACATAAACAAACACACAACACTGTACAGAAATAACAACAGAATCACTCCCAACAGCAACTCCCCTTGCATATAGTGTATATTCCCAAAGTGCACCATTACTGCATGGAAAAAAGTAAGAAAGAGAGGTGTTGTTAAGACATAAAGAGTAAGGTGCAACCCCCACCCCCCATCCCCACCCTTAAAAAAAAGACAAAAAAAAAAAATACAGATACAGCACACCTGGTATAACACACAGGTTAGGTGATGATAAAGAGAACGACACATAGCAGTAGGGAAAGCTAGGCCAGAGGGGGGCTGATTATGATCGGTGCTGTCAGGTCTGAGATGCTTAGATGACAGAGATATCAGCCATATCTGCTCTCAGTGATACAGATACAGAGAGACAGATATCAGCCCACACTGGCCTCCCACTGCATGTATGCAACCAGCTCTAGATGAAGGCGTGATTCATGTATGTAATGTATCTAAAGCTTCTGTATGACGAATAACATGCTTAGATACTGAGGTGGAAATAATGCCCATCTACTTGTCGACTTCTTCATTAAAATGATGATAAAATAAATAATAAAGATGTTGCTTATTAATGGAAATATTAAAAACATATCTGGTACAGTTTTATTTCTGCACATTATTAGATACGTATATTTTCGATATGTGTATTTTTGCATAGCAGGACAAGAAAATGGTAGTTAACATGAAAACAATATATAATATAATATAAAAATGTGTCCATGATTCATACAGTGATTCATGACAGAAAGACCTCTTCATTTGTACATTCTCAGCTGCCAGTAATATGGCCCTACACCTCTTCAATTTAAGGTATGTCCTTAAGGACACTTGTGTTGAGACTTATCAAAGTATACAGTGAAGAGACTACAAACACGAGGAGAATGTAAAATCCTTTTGGCATACTGAAATGTGTTTCCTAATGTGAACAACTACAAAGCAAATGGTGGATTTTGCTGTAATCTTTTAACTCTCTTTGAAATAATAGCAAACAATGTTTATGATAAGTTTTACATTACATTTTGAGCTTATTGAATCAAACGTGAATCCATCCATTTTTTCCAGATTTTATCTACACTGATTCTAGAAAGTCAGTTTTTTTTTTTTTTGTAAATCAGATTCAAACCCCAGTTGGAGTTAGCCTTCAAATATGAATCCAAATGGATTTCTACGGATGCATCTCAGTCTGGCTGCTCAAATCTTTGGTGTTTTACATCACTCACAACGTGACACAGAATGACAACATTAGATCAAGAGCAACAGAAGTGCTGAGCAGAATCCATGCTGCTACTAGCTGTGCACTATGGAGGACAACATGGAGACCAACAGTCTGTGGACAGACGCCGAAATAAATTGTCTGCTGGCATTCTGGAAGGATGAAGTCTGTATGGCAAAATTGGAGGGAACATACCAGAAAAGAAAATTTATCAAGTGATATCTTGCTTCATGGAAGAAGGGGTTCCCCATGTTGTCATACTTCTTGATGCCTATGTTATTATCACAACAATGTATGCAGATTGGTTGGTAAACATGCAGACAGTCTGTCATAAATAAAGAAATCGTAAATTTGATTTTGGTTTGACTAAAGCCTTTTGGGTTCTAGTATTTGATTCATTGTTGCTGCTACTTGAGCTGGATCTGCTCAAATTTAGCCAAAAATCCCAGATTATTTGCCTGAAAATTAGATAACTATCACCTCTTGATGAATTAGTGGAATAAGATCACAAATGTACATGGTTCCATACAAGTGCACTGCATGGTAGAAGTGAGTAAGTAAATCCAATCATGCTCTGTAAGCTGAGCAATGCCCAGTTTATTCTGATCAACTGAGCAAGAGCTCAGTTGATCAGAATCAATCTGATTTTTTGTGTACTCATTCATATTACACATTAAATGCGACTTCTATCAGTTTTGAGTATGAACTGAATGTGACCCTGAAGTGACCTGCATGCACAAAAGAGGTCCTGACGTAATATGTCAACACGCAGGCATGCACTGTGTTTATAGAAATTACACTCCTGGAACACAAAATTGTGATGTTTGTCACATTTCAATGATGAAAAGGTTGGATAAATGCAACCTCGCCGTTCAGACTGAAGTTGCATTGCAAAATATCAGATATGTATTGGATTTAAGACCACATATGAAAGTGGCCTGGGTCAGATTTGAAAATATCAGATTTGTGCTCTTCAAACTGTCTTTAATAGATTGGATACAAGTCACATATGGGCAACAAAAAAAAAAAAAAAAAAACAACAGATTTGGGCCACATTTACCTGCAGTCTGAACGTAGCCTATGTGACCTTAAAGAAGATTCATTGCTGGAGCAGGGATGGCATGAGCTTCTGTCACAACAACTGCTCAATAGGATAGAATTTAGGTAAGAACAGTGTCAGAAGTGCCATCGGCATTTAGATCTATAGAAAAAAACTGTAGTATATATAGGATCAAAAACTGCGATCAGTGTGTGATGCCAATGCATTTGTGTGATAAATAAGAACCAGAGCAAGCCTTATTCAAATAACAGAGAATCTCAAGAGAGGATGTGATCAGATGCTCAGCAAGAACAGTCCATTGACAGCTATATACATTAGAATATTATTGTCTAGACGCAGTGCATAAACCCCTCATTACAAAGATGAATGCACATTTAAGAGATCAGTGGTGCAAAAACCATTGGCTGTGGTCTATAGAGATATGGAAAAAAGTGATATGGTCAAAGGAGTTCTTCTTCACTATATTCTCCACAGTTGGGCAACTGCATGTGCTGGCTACACATAGACCAGGACTGAATGCTTGACCCCTACAGTAGTGGTTAAGTATGTAGTGACTGGATGCTTGACCACTTGGTCAGAGTGAAACAGATCTAGTACCTATGTTATGTTCTCAGGGCATTTCCCTGGCATGGTTTGAGTTTACTTGTCCCCTAAGAGAGAAGGGTCACTGCAAATTAATACAAAGCTGTTCTGAGTGTTCATCTTCATTCTGTGATGTGATCCTGATGGGACTGGTAAATTCTAGAATGACAATGCCCCCATTGATAGGGTACAAAGAGTCACTCACTGGTTAGATGTGCACAAAAATGATGTGACTCATATGCTATAGCCTTCAAAGTCATGACTGCAGTCAAAATTTCAATCATAGTGACATAGTGTTAGACAACACTCTCTAACACACTGAATAAAGAAATATCTCGTGCAAGAAAGGTATTCATACCTGCAGTAGTGACTTGCAGAACTAATGTCAAAACACACTGATAACATTCTTGTGGTAATTGGTAGCCCAATCTTTCACAGCACTTAATACTCAATATTGGTTTTTAATTTGTCATTTGTCTGATATGTCCGATATGGCAAGATAGAAACAGAGGAGAGAGATGCTGTGGGCTTGACTTTCAGCCTCACTACTTTTCTTGAGGGCCTAAAGGATAAGTCTATACATGTATATTTTTCTCTGTGTCAGTATGTTTGATGACAAGGTGGAGTAGAGGAATAGAAAAAGACAAAAGGATAGATAGGGGAACTCTAGCTACCTTTCAACTTCCTCTCTTTTGTCAGATGTGTGTAAAAACTGTATAGAAGGCTATATAGAGGACACTAGGAGAGGCTCACCTTGGGCCTCCCACATCCAGGTGTCTTTATGAGACTGTGTAACAAGCACAGAATGGGTATATACCAATAAGGTGTGTGAATAGAGGATAGTGGAAACAGAAAGGCTGCAGTATGAAGCTAACCTTGAGAACAGTGAGGGGCAGAAGGAAGGTCTACCACACGGTGATAAGAGGGGCTCTTTTAAAGGGCTGGAGGAGGAATACTCAGACAGGAGAGATCGGCAGGTTGACTGATTGCAAGGTACAGTCCAAGGGTCACACTTGGAGTCAGAGAGGGCAGACATACTGGATACACGTGCATAGACATAAATATACCAGGTTCGTAAGAATTCCATTCACACATACACACAAACGCTCTATACCCCTCTGACCAGCTCTTCATCATTACAAAGCAAACTCAAGATGAAGAGAAGACAGATTACAAAACAGATGGAGTGATAGGAGTCCAGATAGGAAGAGACAGGACAGGGAGCCTCGACAGTAATCTAAATGTCCTTTCCTATGATTGTCATTGGCATTCTTATAGACTGGCATGTAACTGTACAATATGTCAAATAATAGTACTCTTCTGTTCAGTCTGCTGTAAAGGGTAGAGCAGTTTCCATAATGTCACAGGAGAAAAACATCTAAAAAAGATGCTTCCAGCAAGCCTAGGTCCTGCATCCAAAGAATCCATCAAGATCACTAAATGTCTCCAGTGGCAAATTCAATCAAACAGACTGTTCTTAACAGTCATGACAAAGCTAAGATAGAGAGAAAAACAAAGATTTTTTTTCTCAAGAAAATGAAGGAGGGGAAGAATTGATTCCTGCTAAGGCAATTCACCTCAGAAGAAAAATTCCAGTGCTTTACCTTTATGTTTCAATTTTTTCCTTTCCTTCCTTCCCTTTTTCTTTGTCTTCTGTCAAAAACAACTTGGGCTAACATAGCAAGCTGTCACATCAAGGCCATCCCCTGCATCTTACAAAGGGGAGAATTCTGCAGTTGGATGGAGCAGCAAAGCTCTCAGACACCCAACTATAGTCTGCACACAAGATGTGTAAAAACTGAGAAAAAAGGGCTTTTTCTATTTGAACCAGAGTTTGTGCCCTGAGGACAAACCCATTATGGCATAGCGAAGGAAGTTTTCCATGCAATAACTGAACAAATAGATATGGATGAAATACTTGGGTAGTAGAAGATCAAAATCCCAACCTTTTAAGCTAGTTTAAAACAATGTAATAATTTAAAGTACTGGGATTTTTTTCTTGTTGGTAATGTATTGGCATCATGACATCATTGTTATTCCTGCTCAGTTAGATGCTGTACATAGAACATCTTACTTATCAACCAACTCAGAGCATAACTACAATATAGCTGCAACATGATCACAACCTATAAGAGTCTTTCATCATGCCTGAGTGGACACACACATGAGTACACACAGCACACACACACACATACACACACACATGCATACATGCACACACACTTTCAACATCAGCAAATGCTTTCAACCATCAACATCATAGAAGCCAGATAAGTGTGCCCCCTCTTTTGCAACAACCACTGGGGAGGTGAGAGGCCTTGTAGTCAACATGCTGAAAGACTACTCAATGATCAAAGACTCAGAAAAACATGACCCATGATGGTTTCTCTAAGATAGGAGAGAGGGGGAGCCAGAGCAGGTAAAAGGAGAAAGAGTTGAAAGAAACACAGAGTAAAAAGCTGTATATAGGTGGGGTGAAAACAGAGAGTGGGAGGTAAAGTGAAGGGAGTCTGCAAACACATACTTGCAATTTGCCACAGATAAGCAGTCTACCTGATTTCATTATGGACAGCTACACTGCACTTATGTGTACAATGAATATATACAGAAATGACTAATCATCTGAAAGTTTATAAGATGGACATGTGGAGGAGAGGAGAGGAGAGGAGAGGAGAGGAAGAGTTAATTTCAGCCTGAGTGTTCGCCCTGGCTGTCCATAGATTTGTCAAGACAAGTGTCAAGACAAGTGCACCTCAGTGCTTACCTGTAATGGCACAGGGGCAGGAGGGTGGGACGAGCTATTTCAATTCTGCAAAAGTGTGTCTGAGTAGGTCTAAGTGTTAGTGTGTGTGTCTGGGTGTGACTGCATGTGCGTATTCATCTGAGAGGGAAAGAAGGAGACATGAAGAAAGAACAGAAAAAGTGGAAACAAGTGTAGAGAAAACCTGTGGACAAAAGGTAGAAGCACAGACTACAAAAATGACCACATTAGAATATGAATCCAGGGCCCCAGCACTCTTGGCACTTAAAGAGCCCCTAAAGTCAAGTGTCAACTATTACGTGCCATCAGTGGTGACACGGGGTCACAGAGCAGGACAGATGAGGTCAGCGACGGTGCTCACCCTTTCTCTCAACATGCACCATTAAACAGTCCCACAGAGTGCAAAAAGGCTGGCTGTCATTTGGGTGGAAAATAGGTTTTGCAGTGACAAGAACATCTATCCAGCCTTTTACACATGAGATGAGATTTTCTTGTACAGTAGAAAAGCTGTCTATAATATTCAATTAGGGGAACAGAGTCAATATTTGCACTAATGATGTGATATTTTACATAATATTTAACACGTGCATTAAAGGAAGTAGTATTCACAGATGTACCTCATTTCCTCTGATTAACTTTCAAACAGGTACAAATAAAACACACAGGCAACATGCTGAATGTATAAAATGCTTCAGTTGTTTGCTGCTAAACCAGCTCTGTAATTACCTGAAGGATGTTTTAATTGTCGCATGTTCTACTCTTAATATTAGTCAACGCTTTAGCAGCTCTCCAAGTGAGATTGATTGGATAAATCAGTCGGAATTATGGGAAAACAGGAGGCCTGCCAATCAGTGAAGTGTGTTTTCAGCGTGTGTGGCTAAGAATGCACCAGTGTATGAGCACATGTACATGTTTGTTGGGATGTGTGCGTATGGATGTGTGAGTGCAAGTGTTTGTGTGAAAGTATATAAGGCTGACAGCTGGGCTTGTTCAAAAGGCTTACTGAGCATTCTGCCTGTTTGGGAAGCAACACGCGCACTATCTGAACAGGGATCTAAAACCTGTGTCAACAGCATAGTACAACTAGTGTAAACAGCCACTAAGTCAACATGCTAAAATTCAAATACCAGTGCAAAGGGAGCTCTGATATATTCAGGTACAATAGATTGTAGGACAAAACTTCAACAAAATCCCAAGAAATTTTAGAATTATACTGGTAATATGTCAGAAAGCTAAAACATCAACACCCTGTTTCAAAAGCAGGGAAATGAACGTAAGTGAGACCCTTTGAGTGACATGTGCATGTTTTCAGATGTTTGTATAAGTTTTCATGTGTGAGTGCAGTTACTGATTTTCTAAGTAAATTGTGCAAGCGCATGCGTCTCATGCCAATGTGTGTACGAGTATGACGCCACAATGTGTGTGTGTGCAGACGTGTGTGTCAGTCCATCAGCATGTCGGCGTCACAGCCCTTCACTAAGTCCCAGATTAACAGTGACAGGCAGAGATCCCTCTAATTATCTCTTCCTGGACCACATGCAAATGGCAGAGTCAAGCAGAGAGCAGCGATTGGCTGGGGCAGTCTGGGCGCTGCCGACGGGCTAATGAGCCTGGCGACAGGATACAACCTCGTGATGTACCACCAAAACAAACCCTCACCATCACACACTCTCACACAGCAGCACAAATACACATTGTGTTTTAAGTGTTTAGCTGATGCCCATATACAGAGTGACTTACAGTGAATGAGAACAGAGAGGCTCTCTGAAAATGTACATAAATTACTATACAAAGGAGTCTTTACACACATGCAAATACAAACTGAGATTTACATCTGTCTACATGTTTAACCACTAATACTTATGCAATCATTAGCTAAATCAACACATCCATTATTTCTGTATGAGTGTAGTGACTGCAGTATTCACACAGTAAACAGATGTCATTACTAGTTGTCAGTTCAATAGTGAGTTGTAACAGTGTAATTCTTCAATACACTCAGCAAACAAAAAAACAGATTTGTTAGCTGAAAGCTTAACTTTTGGGTCTGAAATAAAGGAAGCACATGGAGTAAGCATAGTTGCAAAAAAAAAAGAAGAAGAATACAATGATGGACTGGAACAGACGGTCACATTCTGGCTCTTGACAATGGGCTGCTGCAGTCAGCTAAAAAGTCAACTTAGTAGATCAGCAGGAAACATGGCAACAGCGTCAAACAGTCCACCATGTCTTGAACTGAGTCCCAGTCCATCTTAACTGGGTGACAAAACTGGTTCCAAGAACAAAATATGGAAATAATTTTGTTGAGAAAGCATACAAAAACAAATGCCCAGTGGACATAGTAGAATGTCTAACCAAAAGTTTATAAAGTCAGGGTGGTGACAAAGTACCTGAAGGTAACAAGTGTGACAAGTTTGGAAAAACTTTCAGAAACTACTGTGCTGTGACACCACTATCAGTGCAGCGGTTTTGTGTTCATTTTACATAATATTTAATATATTTATACAAGCCTTACAATGACAATCAATAATTTTGCTCAGAGTAATCTAGCATTTGCCATAAACACAGAAATCAATTAGGTTGCACTGGATATGATCGAAAACTCTCTCTTAATTTAGTTTTGCAGAAACATGAACCCTTACTTCAGGTGATTACACAATGTTTTTTTTATTTTTACTATTGCATGCCCCTGTGTATTTGTAGAGCCTAGGGACCTGCCATTTTTACACAGGAATGGTTGGCATTGTCTTGTCTCTTTTCCATTCTGAATTCTTGGAGAGCTTTGCAGTAGATTAAGAGGCTTTTTCATGTAGCTCTGGTGTAACATAGTCTCTCCAATTGTTTATCCATCCATGGCTGAAAGTTGGAACAATCGGAAGTTGTTATGAAATTATGTGAAATTACAATGTTTATAAAAGGAAATTTTAAAAACAGTGATATACTGCAGAGTTCCTGCTGCACAAGTGATGACCAGATAAACCAAATAAATAGCATGGTCTGTGCAATCAGAAAAACACACTGAGTTCTGTCAACGAGCAGCACTGTTATTGTGAGCATACAGCTTGTAACTATATTTCAACCCCATTCAGAGTGCAGACTGCAACAGTGAAATTATTAAAATATGATTAAATATAATTAA
The DNA here is from genome assembly GCA_037367295.1 of Apogon hyalosoma. Lineage (NCBI taxonomy): Eukaryota > Metazoa > Chordata > Actinopteri > Kurtiformes > Apogonidae > Apogon > Apogon hyalosoma. The sequence continues at coordinate 10,875 of JAPQRP010050241.1, forward strand.
TGCAGTTACACAGAACACCCATTTTGTATGACTGCATTTACATATAGAAGGAAAGCATATTTTATCTCTATGTGCACTGTTCATTTTAAATGACAGGTGTCAGGGAACCTTAATGACACCATCAGAATAATCTACTCAGACTTTGAAGAGCTCTGACTTCTACTGTAAAACACTGTAGTCTGCTGTAAACACAGAGAATACTACACACACCGTAATGACTGATGTCTCATGTCTCCAGAATGGTTTGACCGTGACCAAATCTATCTGTGAAGATAGATTTTCCTCGACCCTCCAGCTCGTTTTTAGAGGGACAAGACAAATATTTCAGATGTATCTCACCGAGGCATCATGCTGGAGGTGAGAGGAGGTAAGGGGAGACTGAGAGATAAATACAACAGAGAGGAAAGAGGGAGGGTGGGTGAGAGAGGAAAAGTGCAGCCTGCCTGCCTGGCTGACAGTTGACTCTGTTGGATGTGACTTTCACAGTCTGCTGGCGGTTTGTGTGGAAGCCATCACATCTGTGACTGGCCGTTTGATTAATGAGCCTCTCAGCTTGTCTGTGCAGTTTGAGAAGGGGCCACGGCCTTATCCCAGGCATCACTGATTTATTCGCCTTTGGAGCAAACCTCCAAATATCACACACACTGAAATATAAGAGTGAACATTCACACGCATGCAGGCAGACACATGTACACCCTCCATGATATGCATACAATATACTAGTTGGTGCAGTGCAGATGTGTACACAGGCGGACAAAAAAAAATAAAAAAAACAGACTTCTGCGCACAAGCTCGTCCCTCTCCCCGCCACCTGCTTACGGCTAATGAAAACCTCAATGTGTCAGTGCTGTCCAGGGCTAGCGAAGACAAAACAAACCTTGTATATCTATGGAGACAAAAGATGTATTCTGTCTCCACCAACACAAACTCCCATCCCTAGCTGTCAGTCAGTGGAGGGGACACACACAGGGGGATCGACAAGAGAAGAAAGAAGCCCTTCCTCAATGACACATCACACTCTCTTGATTTTCAAAAGTGACAAGTCTTTTGAATTTCTGGCCTTGCAAGATGGAGAGCCTGATGATGGCTTGAGAGCGGTTCTTGTTTTTTGTTTTTTTTTTTGGCAGCGGCAGCCATGAAATGTCACTCTGGCTAACCTTGAAGCTCTTCTCCTGTGTTGTTTAATGCTTTCAAGACTAGGGCAACCAACTGCTCAAAATGGTACGACAACATCGCCCTTTAAGTCAGATAAATGATTCTAGAAATACTTCCAGGTACATAAATGTGCATTAGTGTGTGCATTCCCTCACACAGGCATGCACATGTACTCACACACAAAAAAAAAACACACAGACTAAAAGCACACCCTCTCTCTCATTCCCTGAAGCGTAAAGTAAGACCATTAATCCAGACACACTGAGATCCAGCTTCTCCCCAGGTTGATCAGCGTCCATGGAGGAAGACGAACATTCTGACATATTTGTTTTTATTTTATTCCCTGAGAAAAAGGCCCGCCATATGGCAGCGCCCAGGAACAGATGGCGTTTGCCCACTTCCTGAAAGCACAAGCGTCTATCGCCGCAATTTAAGGAGTCGCTCAAGCAAGAGAATGCCACAGACTGGCATTTTTCCACAAACTGCTATTGTTATGGACCTGGGGGGTAAGAGGAACAATGAGACAATGCAGGGGAAATGCTTTAGTGTTCAGTAGTTACAGTGTAGCTCACCATATTAAATTACCAAATCTATCGGCTAATGTTTGTACTTTTACTTACAATGTGCAATATGGAGTGGATATATAACATAGAAATATATATATATATATATATATATGTGTGTGTGTGTGTGTGTGTGTGTGTGTGTGTATTTAGACACACACACTCCTCACAACATACTTAAATTTTAAAATATTATCACACAGTGAAGAGCACTTTAGCACTTTTGTGTCATTCTCTAATGTTTTCAAGACACAGTATGCAGACGAAGTGGACCTGTGTTGTAGATGTTAGTGTGGATGTCCTTGGATGATATCAGGTCCTTATGATGGAGTGGAGGAGCCGCCCTGTGACACACAAAGCTTCATCTCTCATAGTTGGCAACACCTTATCAACCAGGTCAAATGACCTTCTATGACATATACACACAAACACAGCAGCTCAAAAAGTCACCTTGGCAGATTTCAGTAAAAATATTTAGTCTTTGGTAATCCTCCATACTTTTATTTTCAAAGATTTGTTTTATTTCTCTTGGATGGAAAAGAAAAATGGCACAAAGGACTATAGTTCATAAAGGCCTTGTCACACAATCAGAGTTATATATAAGAAAGTGAAGGGGCAGCATTACTACCATTAATTCAAACCGACAAAGAGGTTGTGCTGCTTTTGACTGTTTCATACAAAAGTATGCTGTGGCAGAGTTACAAGTGTTCACAACAGAGAAGAGGATTTCAAAGGGTGATCGAGGACAAAGCGGATGAGCTAACCATTCATAGATCACTAGTTGAAGAGAAACTATTCAGTATCAGTTGATTCACTTAGTACTTTGACTCCACACCTCTGCAACAAAGGGCAGCTCATTTTGAAGTCAAAATATACGGTAATGTGGACACATTTCAATCTGTAGATAACAATTAAAATGAACTCTTGGTGTGCCATTTCCTCAAGGTGAAATGTTAAGTATATAGTTAACCTACATGACAAAAAAGAAACTTTGCTGTTAGATTGCCAGAGACACGAAATAAAGAAACTGAGTGAATGCACATGTGGAAAGTTGATATAACGCTTACATATACCGTAGTCGTATTCAAAACTTCCAATGAACCTTGATTCTTGAATAGTGTGTGTAATGCAGTAATTCTGTATAATACACATTTTATTCATTACATGTACATTACATTTCCAATACAGCAGAGAAGTTTGAAGACTGTGGAAGTGTAAATTGTAAATTGTCGTTATGAAAAGAAAGGGTGTCTTTGTGTTGTGGCAAGAAAACAGGAAACCTGAAGGAAAAACAGTAATTTGATGTATTTATAAATTAAAAGTCTATAGAAAGCTGTGTAGAAATGTAGATTGTATAAAGGACTAATTATGTAGGTTAAGTCTCAAAAGCCTCAAATGTTTTTTTTTTGTGTTTTGTTTTTGTTAACAGCAGACCACTCAACCAGTTATTCTCCCAGTTCATTCATCCATCATCTATCATCCATCCACCTTTCAGGATCTGTCATTCCTCAAAGGAAAACATTAAACCAACAGGTTGGTCAAAACACCACCCTGGCTGTCTCAACTAAACACAACCACCAATTATCACCTCCAACATCCTGAGCACCATCCAGCCCACCAATAACTCACCAAAAAAGTTAGCTGCCCTGCAAGTTGTCAGTCTATCTATTCACACAGCCAGCCTGCCAGGAGGCCAGGTCAGCCAGTCAGCCAGGCAACCCTGGGGGTCCTAGGATGGTATTAATCAGTCTGGTTTCTGCTGAAAAGCTCAATCTGCAGATGATGGATGAGCCATCGTGCTGAGGGAACTCAAGTGACAGGTGACAAAGAAGGACACACACACCTGTATAAATCCACTCTCCCTCCTGTCTGGCCCCGATGCTACACTATCAAGGTAGCAGGGTGGAAGTGTACGTAAGTGTGTGCGTGTGTGTGTGTTTATGTGTGTGCAAGTGTCTCAGCATGCATCCTGCTCTCCTAATGAAGTCATCTGAACAGTGATTTAACAGCCCTGGTGTAAAAGCCTACCGCCCTTAACTCATAGCCTTGCTCCATTAGAATGTGATATAAACCCAGGGCACAATAACTGTCCTGCCAGTGTAACAATATATAGGAGGCCAATGGGCCACATTGCTAACTCACGTAGTCCAGGGAGCGAAAAATTACTGGCTGTGTGCAACCGAGGGAAGTCATTCAAGGAGACTAAAACTTATAACACAGAAACTACAGAACGTCACAAGGTCACAATGATAGGTATTTTTGTACAATACAAGACAGTGTCATTACTATTAATATTGTCAAGTGTGTAAGATTATATCCCGTGGTTTGTCCAGTAGGTTGTGGCAGTTAAAAAAAAGAGTAATTGTTGTGAAGTCTGTGAAAACAGCCTTGGGCACTTCAGTCTGCAGTTATGCAGAAAGCATTATCCTTATCTCCACTAACAAATGGATCAGTGAATCCGACATCAGTGCGCTTATGCTGTAAATGGGCCTCTATAGCTTGAGATATTTTTGAGTCTAAGATGGATCTGAGGAAAACTTTGACAGCTTACATGTCGCCAGCCGTGAAACGAACTTCTTGCTCTGTGTGAGCATCTCAGGCAGAACTAAAGCCATTCTCCAAATCCTCCATGAAATCTGCTCCTCTGGCCCAACAAAGAGAGGCTAATGAGGCAAATGACAGAATCTCAGACACTTTGATACTGTAAGATTAGGGTGAATTATAAAATCTTTAACCCCTCCTACTTGCACGTTCTCCAGCCTTCTTCATATTCTTTGGTCCTCTGTCAGTATTGACTGCTCTCTCACCACGTCACTCACAGTCTCAAACTGCAAGTTCAACCTCTCTTCTCTCTCCCTCCTATCTGATTTCATATTCTCTTCATTCAGCTTTATTCATGAATGCCCCAACACTAATTTGGCTCAGTCAAGCAATGACAGTATCTGTTTTAACATGCAACAAAGCAGCATATAAGGGGAGGAAGAATAGAGTGTGTGTATGTGTGTGGAGAGGGGTAGAAGGCGACAAAGCTCATCAGAGTAGAGCACCGAGCTGCGTACTTCACCCTTATTAGACCTGTGTCCTTGGCAGATGCAGAGCTTGCCCTTTGTTAGAAAGGTGTGTGTGTGTTACAATGGCGGTGATTTAGAATGGATTGGGCGTAGGCGTGGAGACAAGGTGCAGTAGCCCCATGGCTCCCTGATAGCTGGCAGCGTGACAGCTGTGAATGGAGAACAGGGAACAGCCTGAAGTATTGCCATCTAATATGTGTCACATACCTGCATAAATATTTATGCCTGTTGCAAAGCAGAACAGGAGAGGAGGGGGGAGGGGAGGGGAGGAAGGGGCAGGACTGGTGGACTTGGGAGAAAAACTCCTCAATCAGGTGGTCAAGATCAGAGATAACCACTCTTTTTCCATCTCAAAGTAATTCACCGTTTCAAGGCTGTAGGGCCTTGATAGGACCAGAGGAGCAGACCTGTCTCAATTACCAAAATCAAACATTTTGTCCATGCTGACATACGCAGGAATCCATAATTCACCACACATGGTAGAGTACTCATAGCCACAAGAGAGGTAGTCTTTTGAACAAAATAGCATTTTGCTCCACTGGTGAAGACCAGCTCTGCCATATGATCCCTAATGACTAAAGCTTACGACAAGGTCAACTGGGAATTGGTGTTACAGGGAAACATCCTCAGCCTCAGGAGTCCCACAGGGTTTCTGCAGGTTTCAAAAAGTTACATTTAAGATATTTTAAGATCATTGTGTTCTGTGCTCTCAGAGCAATCTATAAATGGTGCTTCCCAGGGTCAGAATAGAACTGGGTAAAACAGATTCTGCTGCCTTTTCTACATGGACTGATTTACAAAAGGACCTGAAACTGTCAGAACTTACTTTTTGTCTATTTGCAATTTAAGTCTATTTTAAGGAATGATCACATGATTGATCAATGTGACTGCCTCTAATTTTGCACTGAAGTTGTTGTTGAAGTTGTTGTTGTTGATTAACCTTGAATTTTCTTTTGTATGTAACGGGATACTGTATTTATTTCTTTGTAATGCAAATGTAAAAGTTTTTTTGCTCATTTTGTCTTGATACTGTGTATTGTTAACAATATCTAAGCTGCCTTCTTAGATCAGACTTGGTTTCATCCGGTTAAAAAATAGGCTATATATTATAAATGTAATTTAACACCTCTTAGATACTGGAAAAGAAAATTTATATTAGATGAAAGTAAAATTACCAGAAACACTTAGGTCTCCTCAAGGTAGCTATAATTCCATGAGCTTGGTGCGCTCTGATAACTTCTCCCTAGGCTGTTAAGTTTGCATTACAGGTTATTGGTCCCATGTTGAATTTTTTTTTTGGTCACAATACGATCAGTAGTAATTTTTTAAAACCAATAATACATTTAACAGTATGACAGAAGTTACTGCAAGTAACATGAACTTCATAATGTTGTTCAGTTGTAAGCCACGTCATAAGTGTGTTCAAGACATTTTAAAAATATGGAAGATTTCGACAACGCAAAATTTATTTCACCATAAGCTTCACATATATACAAGCATGTGCCTGTCTTGCATTCTACACCTTTCAGACCTAAAATTCATATCTATTGGATTGATTCATCATTTTAAGGAACCACAGAAACCCTGTCCTGAATAAATGCATTATCTTCTACAGGTAAAGACACTACTAATGAGCGGAGGTCAGTTTTGGGGAACACAGTAGAAACATGAATACACTCATATTTTCATGTGCAAGCACACCGCTGTCAAAAGCCATTTGTATAAGTAATGTAACAAGTGAAATCGCTGCTTTACCTGTTGGCTAGCAGAGTTGTGAAGGTGACCCGACTCATGCCCTGATAGGCTGGCAGAAGCCTTGGCCAGTCCCATGACCACTCGACCACGGTACTCTGTTGATGTATGAGGATAGCGTATTGTTAGTTATTAATCAGGGTTAATACCATCAGTGCATTACCGCTCCAGCTGGGACCCACTAACAAAGGAGGAGGGGGGTCCCCAGCGCAGGCCACTGACACCAGACGATCAATCATGTCCGCACAAGAAGGTTTTTATTCCAATAAGACAGCAATTAATTTATAAATCCATTTGGGGGGATGTAGCCATCATTTATAGAAAGATAAATCAATTTTGGGAGGGAGTCGTTACTCTTCTGACTGCTGTGCTTTTTTTCTCTCCATCTTCTATGGCACCCCGCCAACCCCCCCACTACCCTCTCTCTCTTTTTCTACCTCTCCATCTCTTACCCTCTCACTCTTTTTCTCACACACATACATAAGAGCGTGCACACACACACACACCTACACACACGCACACACACATACACACACTTGCCACTTGCACCACTTTGGGAAAGCAAATAAAAATCAGATTGCTTTGATTGCCAAAATGTCACTCTTAACTCCAGGCTGAGTTTTATTGACAAAAGGAGGAGAACTCTACTCGTTCCCTCCATCCATCCATCCCCTCTCTGCTCCTTCCTCATAGGTGATTGATGGATGTAACTTTTTTCCTCCTCCCTCCATTTTATTTGACAAACAACACAGGCACCTGAAGCGGAGAAGGCATTTTAATCATTCTCTTAATAGGGTGTTTCTATGCAAAGCTATGCAGCCTCCTGTGATAAGCCAAAAACAGGCCAAGTCTTAGGATTAAAACGTGTCTGCTCTTGAAAAACAATAGCAGCAACACAGATACATTACAAGGGATCAAAAATGTATAAATACATCTAATCCATTTTAAAAAGTAGCAAGACACACACAAGCATGGCTGGAGGAAATACTAGTCTTTGTTTATTGTTTTTTTTTCTTTGATATTAGTGGTATTTCCCATGATAGCAGATGGAAAATGATGAGGAGAGCTGACAGCTTTCACATTTTACTGAAACTACTTGTGTCGTAGCCCCTTTATTCGAGAAGAAAAAACATCTAACAATTAACTGAACATCACGGAGGCTCTCCTGGGAATAAGTTTGGGGTAAGAGGGTATACAGTTCAAACGCCCACAGAAGTGCACTTTAAGACTGCACTCTCCTTTAACATTACTCTTTTTTTTTGATAAAAACGAAAACTTCTCTCATCTTTTCACCTTTTCAGTGCTCTTTTCTTCCTGCCACCTTAACTCCTGCATGGAAAAGGCAGCGACCTATGGAGAATAGGGAAGCAGAGCCCCAGAAAGACCTAATAACTTCAGAGAGCGCCACTGCATCTAGTTCACCAGAGACTCAAACAGCATCTAACCTTCAACATTATGTTCTTAGTCTTGGAAAGTTAAAATTGTACCTCCTTCCACATCACTAGTGCACCCCCAGAGTATAAAATTTAAAGACATAGGGAGGCGCTAATAATCACTATCTATTCACAGATTTATTTATCAAGCAAGCTGTGATAACCTCAGTATATTCCCTATCTTGACTCACCTGATCCAGCTTCTTCTTGCCGATGTGGTCAAACTGGTGGAGGGGATTGAAACGAGAAACATTCCTATGCATCTCAGAGCTAAGGCCAAAGGTCACCAAGGGAGAAGCGTTGTCAGCTGAGTCGACGTTTCCACTCAGTTTCGACATCAACAGCTCCTGCATCCAGCGTGGAATTGGATAGAAAAGACAAATTAATTGTAAGAATGTTATGTTTTTAATAAAACTATCATAGGCCAAGTTATGCTTAGGTGAACTAATTTGTTTTTAAACCAAACCACAAGAGAGCATACCTAAGGGTATTCAGAATGCAACATTTTAACATTTAGAACTATTTCAGTGGTAAAATACTTATCTTCCACCTGCAACAATAAAATCAACAGGCTTTATGGACCTTTGAGTCTTCCTCAGACCTCTAACCAAGCTAACTAGATTTTATATATAATTTTTCAGAGTTCTGGTCCACTTTTAACTCTGTTTTTGTAACCTTTGCCATGGTTGGTTGGTATGGGTGTCTTGCGAAACATACAGTATAGAGCTGAGCACTGTGTATATGTCTGTGTGCGTGCACGTGGGCATCCTGGTGTGAATGCGCTATATTCCCATCCGTCAGTTTGACATGGCCTCCGAACCTCCTCTTGCTCCACTTCACCACTAGCCTGGTCTGTCCCCGACCTGCATGTTCTTGTCTCGACCTTGGGTAGTGGAGATACTTCAGCTGCCAGGAGTGCAACTGTGATGTTGCTTGGGAATCCCATATAGCCTATCAAATTGCTATCCAGAGTTATAGCTGTTTATGTATTCCAACAATAGCAGTAAAGCGCAAGAATGATGCGTATGTATGTCACTCTACGTGTTTGTAATACTCCTTACTGAATAAACACATAGTAGAAAGTCTATAATTTATGGGAGGAGCATGTTAAAACAATCACATGTAGCTTCTCTTGATTCTTAAGACAGTTTTTTGTTTTTATAGGTTCTGTGTGGGGATGATAAGTGTAGATACCACACACACATTTTCCACAAACTTCAAATGCTGATAGGCGTTTCTTATTCATTATATAGCAAATATGTTTGCATCATCAAGGGACAAGTCCAACTATATATTGTACACATAATTTGTACTTATTTATACAAGTATGGCCCCACCAGTGTAGTTGATTAATCACCCTTCTTCAGAAAAAAAAAACATTTAACTACACCAAACATTATGATAACATTTTAATTTGCTTAAGTTAACTTTTTAAAGCCCTACTTTTTATATTTGTTGAACTATTTTTCTGATGTGAATACCTAATACTACCAAGATAAAAAAAAAAAAAAAAAGAAAACACTGCTCTTTTCCACTGTGCTATTCCTGAATAAGCTCTAAACTGAATGTGGCAACTCCATGTGGCTCCCTCTTCTCTACATGTGGTGAACGTACAACACAAGAAATCACGGTAGGTTTGCACCCTTGAGGTCACCTGAAAAACAGAAGATCAGAAAAGCAGCCTGCACACTAGCAGCAGCCCTCATCCCTCTGTTTCTCCCTCCTGAACAGCCTGCAGCCTCAGGCCAGCAGCCACCTAATTGCTGGGGAGAGGGAGTGTTTCCCTACCTCATTGCCTTGGATGATGTGATAGATCTGCCTCAGGTAGTCGCTGCCACCTGCTTTGTGGCAGACCTCCAGCAGCATCAGGCCTATTTTCTGCTCAGTCAGTTCAGCCGCAGCGACTCCACTCTCCCTTCCTCGCTCAAATACACTGAGAAAAAAAAGGGAGATGGGAAAAGGAGGAGATGGGACCAAAAATGAAAAGACAGCACAGAAAGCACAGAATTGAGCAAAAAGAAAGGGGAGGAAAAAGAAATAGGGAGGGTGTAAGCCAGTATGTGTGAACCACCTCTGGCTAAATAAGTATTTTATATTTCAGAGAAGAATTTGGAATAAAATTTGTAACTTGTTTTACATAAAGAAATGAACCAAAACTGAATTTTAAGTAATGATTTTTAAAAATTGTAAACAAACTACTGTTGCCAGAGGGCAAATGGACCTAAAATTCAATTGTTGGCAAGAAGAAATTGGTGAAAGTAGGAGAAAAATTCAAATTATTGACCGACAGATAATAAAATAATTTTCCATATTTTCATTACCATTCATGAGATACATGGGGGATTTTTAACTGAAGGATGCTGGTGCACTAAAAATGATTGGTGTGTGTGTTTTTAAGTGTGAATGTGTGTGTGTAATTGTGTGTCAAGGTCCTCATGCATGTGCAGTCCGCAACCCTGCCAGACGCCCGCATCATTTTCCTGCCCTTCCTGTATGGATGGATATGATACTACCGTCCATCAAACCTTCTCCTTCACATACACTTCCTGTCATTGTTCTCTCTCTCTTTCTTTCTCCCTCCGCTCTTCCCCTTTGTAATTATAAGGTGGCAGAAACAGTGTCGCCTGTCAAGAAGCGATTGGCTGCTTGACATTGAGAGCGGCAAAGAAAGAGGAGTCCCGTCTCATCCATACATCCCCTCATTCTTTTGCTTGGCGGCCTGGTGGTGGTGTTGTCGGCGATGGTGGCTGTGCATCCGTGTCAGCACCTGCGCTGTATCCTTTCCTGTCCATCACTGTGCAGGTGAAGCAGATGATTGGATTCAGTCAGCGGGGTGATTAATGAGGGCCCCTCCGGATTTGGGACAGCCTATCAATCATGTCATTAGGGCCAATGTGCCCTGAAAGAGGCAGACCTCCGCCAAGGAATAACTGCATTCATCTTCATCTGTGTATGCATCCCGTCAGCCCAGCCAGGGTCACCATGATGGAGAACAATAATCTTCTCCTCTACAAATTACTTTGCAAAGACAAGGTGGGTGGCATGGGGAGGGGGTTACAGTTGGGAAAGGAAGGATGGAAAGTGGAATGAGGAAACAGAGGTGGGAGGGCTCATATGGGGCAAATGTTCGTTGTAGAAGGGTTTACTCTGTGTGTGTGTGTTTGCATCTGTTCAACATGTGTGTGTGTGCGTGTGCATGTGTGTAAGATGCCAGTGAGCGAAGTGCCAGTTCTTTTGGAGTTATTACATCCCTCTTCCTCTCTCTCTCTCTCTCTCTCTCTCTCTCTCTCTCTCTCTCTCTCTCTCTCTCTCACTGTATTCTGATTGTTTACAAGCCAGGCGTCACTTCCCTGTGAAGGTTAGTTTAATGAATAGTAATGATCCCACTGAATGCCTCCGACAGGTGATACATAATCACTCTTCTTTCACTTTTCCACTCAATCCCCTCCCCACCCCTCCACCTCCCTGTCTCTTTTTTTTTTCTTCCCATTACATCCTCTCTTACTGTCAGCTGAAGCAGGCAGCATTTCCTAGAACTGAGCATAATCTTGTCAGTGTTTTTATTTATTTCAATCCCCTTTTTTTAATTGCACATGTTCTGTTAGGCCACCAAATCACCTTTTTATGAGGATGGATGCACCCAGAGTTTGTTATGATGAAGCGAGCAACCACAGACACAATTTCTGGGAACCAGCTGCAGAGCGCTGAGCCAAAGGTCACAGATCAGCCCAAAGTGAAAGCTGTTTTCCCATCACTCCAGCCTGCAGTCCACTCAGTCGGATGGCATGTCCATCATTTACTACAACACTTTTTAGATACATTGATCTTGCCCATAAAGGTTTTCCTTGAAAAATGATTACAATGATACAATACATCAGAATTTGAATGCTCAATTAAAAAAAAGTTCTACTCTGGCATGCTGTATCCATTGTTTCATTCAGTATCTACGGTGAATGTCAAATAACTAAATATATCATCAATCAGTTTGATGAGTTTGAACCTCCTGCTTCATCAAACTTCAGCCTCCATTTTACTTTTGATAAATTACTACATCCAATAATGTGTGAGGAAATTTGCATTCATTTTATGAAAGAACTGTTTTTACAATCAAAAGGCTCAAGAAAGCAATTCTACATATTTTGTTGAAGGCAACCATGAATAATCAACACTGAGACTGATGATGTTTACACATACTGTACTGCATGTCTGGAAACATTAGTATAATATACACCAATAGTTTTTGGCTTTAACCTCACACTACCATAATTCTCTATGTCTCACCTGTCTGAGCACAATTTGCGAGCTTTCTGCAGTTGCATGTTAGTCCACTTGGGTCTTTTTTCCTCCAGCACCTGCAGAACCTTGAGCACTGTGGGTTTGGGGACACCCTACCAGACACACAATGAATGAAAAACATAAATGATACCCAAGTCACGAATATGATAAATTGCTGACACCAGCAATAGGAATATAATACTTATATTTTTAAGTCATACATTAATGCAACAGGATTTCTTGGTATGTTTTTGGAATCAGAAACAGAAAATCCCTTTACATTAATCTGTTTTAGTTTACAGGCATACAGGGGAACGGAATTGTTAGTACTATTTATATCATTGTCAAGTAATAATAAAACAGCCTTAGCCCTTACCTTCTGCTGAATTCCAATGGCAGCCTGCAGGCATTCAGCCAGCAGTGCTAGGCGGTCCTTTGCCCGTCGGTCCAAGGCAAAATTACTCATCTGCTCAAGTGTGTCTGGGTCCTCCAGACCCCGGATCAGACACCCCAGCACAACCCAGACCAACAAGCCTGCACTGCGGAGCTGCCTGGCATACTGGGAGAGATGCTTCTCTGCCTCATGAAAGAGAAACCGAATGGGTAGAGGCAAAGACGCTATAACTAAAGGCAGGTTGGTGAAGACCAGGGAAATGGCTTGAATGGCTAGGGAAGTGATAGCTGTAAGAAAAAAAAAATGTTACCTGTGAGCTTTGACAAATAAACAAATAATTTAGAACAGCTCATTTATCTTCAAAATCACATAACAGGCAAATCATACACAGTCTGTGCATACACTTAGAAGAAGCATCCTTCAACTGTGGCTCCAGGGTTGTGTAGTTCCACTCCTTAGGTACTTTAGCCAGCACACTCTCTGGCACATCCTGCTTGAATAATGTTCCAGTATGATCTTCAGAAGTCTGCCACCCCGCCACCATGGAGGCCACGTACACTAAAAGGCCTTTGGTAGACCTGGTGACCGCTTCATGGAGACATCTGATCACTACAGGTGCTGACTGTGTTGACTCTGAAAGAAAGGGTCAATGGGAAGCAGCAGGTAATGAAGGATATCTGAGAAATTTCTAACAATGATGATTTCAGAGAATATACTTTATTTAAAGATTTAAAATGATCGCCATATACCTAAATTATCTAGCGGTCTTAGGAAGAACTAGTGCATTTTAGGCTGCAGTTTTCTAAATCAAACTGGCCAAATTGTTGGGATACGAACCCCAGATAAATGCTTCATTAATGTATCTGGGTTTACAACATTGTCTTGCAAAATCTTTCTACCAGCGAATTACATTCAATGTGATTCTACAGTGTGTTGGCACATTTATTGTCAAGGGATTAGAGAGGAAAGAGAAACAGAATACAGGATACAAAGTCCAGCTGAGTTTAACACTGCATAATAGCAAATACAAAAACAAGCATATTCTTCTGATAATAAGAAATTAAATAGAGACATAATTTACTCTGCTATAATAAAAATGCATACAGGAAATTTAATACTTTTAAATGTCTTAAGTTATATATACAAGGGAAGGATCGTAAACTTGACAAGGACACAAAAAACCTATACTATAAAGTGAAATATACAATTTTAATTTCAGTTTCTTAAAATTTACCAAATACTGCCCTTGTTCTAACTCAAAAATGACTATTTTCAAACTGTGCGATATGAATTGCATATATATATATATATATATATATATATATGTACATACCTAAACTCTATCTATAAATTGAATGATGTCTACTTAAATTCAGATGTTCTCAATAAAACCCAGGTGGCCCAACTGGAGAAACTTACTACCTTCTCCAGGTGCACTTCAGGTCTTTCATCACTCTGCCCTTTCATATCCTGTTCATATTGATAGCAGAGCAGCTACGGCGTGAAGTTGTATGGCACCCATAAACTTCCTACAGTGTCAGCTGTAAAACCAAAGGCTACAAGAAAGAGATATAGTACAGAGGCGGCAATAGAAGTGCACCAAAATCTCCAGAGGCGCCTAACAAATGTGTGACCTTAGACCCCTGCAAAAAGAGGAGAGCGGAACAAAAAATGATATAGCTTTTCGAGAAAGAAATGTTCTGTGGCAGGTGGGACCTAGACATATTTTTCAAAGTCACTTGGTTTTCAGACTTTATACCGCCTGCTACTGTATTGACTAGTGTATTGATTTGAAACAACCTGCTACTGTCTGATGAAACATCTGTGTAAGTGGAGAAATAGAGAAACTCTCAGTGTAATCTATGAAAGTTAACTCAGTGAACAGTTTTAATAGAAACGGGGGCACCGAGGGTATCCTGTAACCAAAATTATACTACAAAGATTTGGCACAGTCCAATAATTAAACTAATTACCCTGTGAGGATAAATGATGATTGGATGACATTGAGAATTTCTCTGTGGCTCAGTCTATCTCTCTTTCGTTCTTTCCCTCTGTCGACCCCTCCCTTGCTCTGTCTTCATCCAAATACTCTTCTCCAATCACCCTAATTTATGCTACAATAATTACCACTCACCCAGGATATAAAATCACCACCAAAAAGAGCTCCATACTCCACAGGAGTTCTGATTAAGCTCTGTATCAAAGCTTTACCAGAGAGAGCAGAAAAAAGAAAGAGTTTGGAAGTAATTGCGGTCTCTGTAACAGCATATTAAAAGTCATGCTTTAGCTCACATGCATATCATCATGGCCTCTAAAAACAAATATTCATTATGAGCAGATTTAGTAAATCTAAACAAATTACTTGCATTTTTTTCTTGTTATGCAGACCAGACAATATGACACTTTATGATAAGATAATGTCATTTTAGTACAGAATATTATAAGGTAAGTATTCTTCCATATTAATATAGTACTAATAGGTATGGAAAAATCTTAAGAAAAAAAAAAAGACCACAAAGCTGTGGTTCAAAAACATTTAATAGAATAAAACAATTTAATAACAAGAGCGGGTATCTGTTGCAGGAATTAATTTTAAAACTGAATGTTTATTTATGTAGGATGGTGTCGTACTAGTGTTATGTTACAAGAGCCTTCCATACTGTATGTCAACCTCCTCAAGATTGGAATGCCAGTAAAAGTATATCAATCTGCTGCAATGGCCTACAAGGTACAACATAATAGAGGTATCAGGTTAATGTACTTTACCTGCTAATGTATAGAGATGTTCCCATATGCATGTCCTCTCCATGTATGGCTGAAGGGCCTGAGTCAAGGCCTTTGGAACATTATGCAGGCGAGTGAAAAGGTTGAATAACGCAACCATGAAGTCATCCCCTGCCTTGCGATTCTCTGTAGATACTTCAATGTCACTCTCTTGGCAAAAATCTGAAATAATTAAATCTGGTGAGACACTTGTGTACACAATACAAATAAACGTGTGGGTATTCAGAATGTCAGAATGAATCATGCAGAAATGAAAAGAGTTAGTCATGCACACACATTCAGTGACTGGTGTGTTGTATAAAATCTGTTTTTTAAATAATGATTCAGAAAATATCAACCTTCTGGAGATAGGTATGAAAGATACAAAACCCTATCCTATGAAATAGCATCTTGATTTCTGCACACAGAAAAAACACATTGGAAAATGTCAAGGCTGCCCAACCTGACACATGTTAACAGAAAGGGTGAACAAAAGGCATTGTGGAATAGAAGAGGAGGAAAAAACCCACATCTGTGTTAGAGAAAAAAACAGACCCGAAAAACAGAAAAAGAAACAGATTTCAAAGCCCCTGGCTGTGGGATCCACAGCTCATGGAGACAGGAAGTGAAAAGGAAGAGGTTTTGACAGGGTGTCCTTGTGGGGGTTGGTGTCTAAGCACAGGGCTGAGGATGGAGGTGTGTGTGTCTGTGTAACCCATATGGATGTCTATATATGTGTATTATGTTCTTACAAGTGTGTGTGAGTTAAGTTGACAGGGGTTGCTGAGGAAAGGCCCATTGCTCCAGAGGTGGCAGACATCCAGCGGTCTGTCAGTCTGCTGTGTGGGAGATGACAGCTATTTGAATAGGAGACTGTATGCAACGCAGCAGTCAATGAGGGGGCGCTGTGATGGAGGGTAGCACAACGCCGTCCTGACTAATGCTGGACTATTTTAAAAAGACAGGGCTAAATTAGCTCCTGCATTACCAGGCCAGTAATATCAGCCAACTTAATAACAGCCAGGTAGGAAGCACTGCCACTGAGCAAAGTTCAGATGAGAAGTGATTTCCTTTGTCTCCAGTGCTGTGCTACACTCTAAACTTTAAGATCTCCCTTATCCTCTCTACATTCCCAATCACACATTTTTCTGTACAGTGAAAAGTGGTCAGCCACCCTGACCTAGAATCAGTCTATTAGGAAGCATTATGTGGGTTATATCGGTGTCTTCTTCACTGCCTGTATGGTAATTGGTCCTTAAGGAAAGAGTGTTTGGGATATCACTGCTGTGGCTACAACGGCACAAGGAAACAGGGGTGACTAATATTAATTTCCACTTGGGGTGCTGGAGAGCATGGCAGGTTAACTAGATGGCTTTTAATAATGATCCCATTATGTTGCAGCAAATGACTTCAAAAAAACAGATGACAGTGTGTTGGCACATCTCTGTGGAGTTTCCACCACTACTGCAATATAAAATAATTCCAGTGTGTTTGTGTTTCTTTGTCTTTTCTCTCTCTCTCTCTCTCTTTCTCCACTTTTAGGTCTCTAAGCTTATCCAACCTTGATACACAGCCAATATCTACACCTGTTTATCTTCCGGACAACCAGTCAACCACTCACAAAGGCCCCCTCTCCAAACCTCTGTAATTGGAAACAGATGCTGATTATTAAAAAAAAAAAAAAAAAAAAAAAAAAAGAGTGTGTGCATGAGTGTGTGTGCACCAGACATAGTGTGCTTGCTGTGCAAAAGCAAAGACTATAAATGTGTAAGAGGTATATCCTTTTCAGATAATACATCTTTTAAACTGATAGTCAATGACATTTATTTTAGCAGCTAGCTTTTGAGTTTTGATTCAGAAGATACAGGATATTGTATTGTAAAATATCTAACTGACAAAATTGTTGTAAAATGTACTGTTTTTAAACATAGTTAGCATAGTAGAAGTAAAATGCACTACAAAATCTAAATACGGTGGTGGTTGGTTTCTTGCTGTTAACATATCAGTTGA
Source organism: Apogon hyalosoma (assembly GCA_037367295.1). Lineage (NCBI taxonomy): Eukaryota > Metazoa > Chordata > Actinopteri > Kurtiformes > Apogonidae > Apogon > Apogon hyalosoma. Next base: position 28,291 of record JAPQRP010050241.1, read on the forward strand.
CTCAAACACATAAAAAAAAGTCAATTACTGACAACTTTTAGAACAAGCAAAAATGAATATTGTTGTTTTATCTATGACATTATTACATGTAAAAGTCTATTCCATGAAACACCCTAATGCAGGATATATGTATAAGACAGTGCAGTGGCTTCTGGGAGTGCAGGCATTCAGTCAAGCTGTTCCTTCTGTCTGTCTGCTTCCTGGTTAATTAGCCCGTCACCGTGATAACACGCGACAGTCAGCGCTTCCAGCATTGATTTACGGCAGCGTGCGGGGAGAGGCATTGCAGAGCCTTAAAGCCAGACTCAGACCAAGCGAGAGAACGAGACAGTGAAAGTTGTTATTAATGAGGTCGCTATAATGTGAATTAATGTGCGAGTGCACAACAGTCTTTAAAGGTTAGACTGTTGCCAGTGCGGAGGAGAGAAGAAGAAAGGGAAAATCTTTAAAGGTCAGCGTGCGTGCTCCGTCTGGGCCTGTTGAGTGTTTATTACTGCTCTCTATTGATTTAGTGATGATGATGACCAAGGTAAAAATGATGATGATGGCAAAGATGCTGATGATAACTTCATAAAGAGAGAGCTCATCTAAGGTCTGTGTAACTTACTTAGTATGTTAGAGCATAATTAAGACAATAGTAAATACCTTCCCACTCATGGCCTCTGTGGGATTGACTCTGAGAGTGCACTACAATACAAAAAATACATTGAATACAAGTACATGTTTTCTCCTTGTGGATGAAGAGCTAAGGTTGTAAAAACTGTAAATATAAACACAGACACACAGCCTTCAATCCATTAACATACACCAATCCATTTACACAGTAGGGACTGACTTACATGAATTTTCCAGGAGTATTCTGAGCAGGTGACAGTCTCTGTACAGCAGCATCCGGAGAAGCATCCTGGGATGGCTTCCTGGGTCAGAGGTCAGCAGCCTCAACTGACACACAGAGAATGTGCGGCCCACAAGGCCTTCCCTAAGAGGAGAAAGAGGAATAACAAAGTTGACAGTTGTGCAGTGTCAGGTGAGTGTACAGATAGCAGTCCGTTTAGAAAAGACAACAGAGGATCTCTGTTGTCACAAGTAGAAGACAAAGACAGATACCATCATTGTGTTGGAAGAAAATCTAGGGGAAAATGCTATTCATGTTTAAATACTATCTTCCTTAAGTGTCACTCACTCACTCCTGATATAAGTCAGTCGAGTCAGTGTAAAAATTCCTTCTCTCACACTTACTTATAGTGAGCACCAGGAAGGAATTAGCTCTAATCTTGGCCAGCTAAAAGCAAATTAACATTTGGGAGACAGCCAAATACATGAATATACAGCAGTACCCCCCTCCTACATCTTTTGTATAACCAAGAGGCTGCAGCCAGCTGTGGGTAATGAGCCGTATCCTTGGTGTGTGCTCATGTAAGTGTGTGTGTGCACCCTTTAGTGCCTATGGTTGTGGTTACATATGTGTGCAAGTGTGAAAGCATGCTGACATGTGAGTGCCTGCATGTTACTTTATACATCTCAATAAAATCTAATGGAAGGAATGGGGAGAGTTTGTCTGAAGAGAGAGGAGGCGGAGGGCTAAACAAGGGTTGTCTGCCCAGATATTAACCATTCTATTTGAGCCAGAAAGCTAGAGCAGGGTGCACCCTGCTGCTTGACTGAGGAAAACTATGCCTCGATCTGACAGCGCAATTTATGATGTCACTGGGACTGCAAATCCAGAAGAAATCCTCTTTTAACTGCTCTGATAAATCTGCCCGGCTACAGGACAGGGTCAGCTTACAGAACCAAGACACACTGATGCATTAAGTTCACACACAGACACACACATATATGTGCAAAGGCAAGAAGAACATTTCAACATCAGCCTCAATGTGTGCATCCATAGACATACATCAGGAAAACATAACTACAGATGCTGTCTTTATGGCCAGTATTGCTAGATGATATATTTATGTGCTTTGTGGTTTTATTATTGTTTTATTTAATAACCATAACAATGGGTTTTATTTTAATGGGCTGGGGAAAGATTTGGCCTCAGAGGTTGGGTTCCTGGATGAGGACCTGTGGAACTGGCCCCAGTCCACTGGCAGGCCCCCCGGCACCCCTTGCACGCAGGCAGGAGGTGGGAGCAAAGAAATAAAGAGGTCATAAAAATAAACTAATTTAAGCTCTCCAATTCTTAGGAGCAGCAGAAAGGGGGTTCGTTTGATTTGTGCTCCATCAACACGCAATGACATCACCTCTGGCTGTGAGGGAGATGAGAGGGGAGGAGGGTGGAGTCAAGGGTGAGCGAGAGAGTGATTGACTACACCGTGGAGGTCACAACAGTAACTGGACACACATGTATGCATGCGTGTCGTGGTCTATAGCTCCCTGCTCATGTGTAAACCATCAGCAAGAAGCAACATAAACAAAATCAGTGTCAACAGCAACAGCACATTATTCTTTCTTCTTTCTCTGCATGCATCTGTGTAATATTACTGAAAAAACTCTGACTGGAAGCCTTCAACATCAAGTAATTCTAGTTATTTACAGTTGAATATACTGTATCTGCATGTACATGCATGTAGTTTTCTGTCCTAGGGTGGACGTGTGTGTGACATCTCAGTATACCATGGTGTGTGTGTGAAGGGAGTTGTATGTGAACATTTGAACACGTGTGCCTATTGTATGATGGCAACAGATGTTATGATGGGCGTTTTACTCACCCGATGGCTTGCTCTGAGAAGAGGTCAGGGTCAATAGCCTTCAGCCACTGGACAACAGTGCTGTCAGACTGATGTGATGTGGACTCAGGATTATCCATAAATGTCCTAGAATATTTGAGATTGCACACATACACTTGAATAATATCGCTTTAATGTAAAAGGATATATTATTTAACTCATATCTGTCTATCACTTCAGGCAGCAATGTCATAAAACCAAATATAGCCCCCTGTGTGCATAATATTCTCTTGTTTCATTTCATTTTGTGAACATTAGCAAGCCATTCGTATTATTAAATCTTGTGTGGTTAGCTCCACATAGTTATTTGAAAAAACATATGGTTCCAGAGTCAATAGCCATAGCCAAGTGAGTATTAAACTGTTGTCCAATGTTGGTTTGCTGTGGTATTTTTATTGTATACCAACCTATACAGTAAGGACAGTGGAGCTGTGACAGTGATGAGGACTGTGAGGAGTTGGTCACACAGGCAGTGGATTATGTGAGGCCAGTCTGAGCCGCCTGCTATTATGGCAGTTGCTGAAGAAGGGTTGATGCGCACCAAAGCCTCAGGACTTTCACACAAACTCCACATAAGCTGCTCCACATACAGTAGCACTGCTGTAATGTCACATCTTGGAAAAACAGTCAGGACAGAAAAGGTGAATGTATAGATGAAAACAGAAAAGGATGAGAAGTGAGGAAATATTTGAAAACCCATAAAGAGTCAAGAGTCATAAAGAGATCACCCCTGTCTTCAAAGGCTAACGTCATGTCACAGTTTCATTACTGTCAGATAACACAGGATCACAGTGATTTTACAGTTGGAAGTTACAGTTGGATTGTGACATCATTGTATTGCTCTGCTTTTATATTTAAATAACAATAAATTTGTTGTATAAATTACTTTGGAAAAAGCTGCTTATCGTCTTTCATGTCCTCATCCCTGTATTTCCTTATGGTCAAAACTTTTAATAGACATGCACAGCATAAATGAATTAACTTAACCCCTATGAATGTAAAAAAAAAAACAAAAAAAAAAAAACAGAAGAAGCCAGCAGAAAGCCATCTGTTTAGCTTATCCGTACACTTAGCAATTGTCTCCAGAAACACACATCTCAAAGCACTATAAAACAGGCTTTGTGTTGACATCATACAGTGATATACATCTTTTCTGCACTCTATCTTTGTCACTCTTTCATCCTCAAACTGCATGTCATAGTTTAACCTGCTCATTGTCATCATCCAGCTATTAGGAACAGAAAGCAGAGGAGGAAAATGGAGTGTAGGACCCCTTGAGCCCTTACAGAGAGTACATTTATGATGTGCTAACACTACATTCAGACCTCCACCGTCAGGCCCTTAGGATCAGAGTGGAAGTAGGCCAACAGTAAGGGAGAGAAAGCAGAAACTATTTGGGGCTTTGTTTAAGACTTCTAATGTAATGACTGAAGTCAAGGTAAATTAAGCATAGCCAAGTCTACATTAAATTTGAGGATGGTGATGAGCAAATTCTTAATAG
>JAPQRP010050242.1:0-10904 GCA_037367295.1 Apogon hyalosoma
CCCTTTGTGCAGTAATCTACACCTGGCTTTTCTGCCTCCGTCCATAATAATATACATTATATAGACTAAATATCATCAAAAATTAACATTTATTTGTAACAAAGTATAGCAAAGTATTACATGATCAAAAACAATTAATTTTTGCAAAAAAAAAATTCTCAGTTTTGAATGTCTGGGGTTGCCAGAAATTTGTGATGTTAAAATGGGGCCACAAGCCAGAAAAGGTTGGGAACCACTGCCTTACATACACCACTATTCCATTTGGTCCATTCCATCATGTGAATGCCATGCAGAGTATCATGTATATATATTATACGCAGTACCACTTTATTATCACACATGTGGACTGTAGGAGGTAAGTGTGGCGGTGGTGTTGAACTAATACAGAATACATACACATACAGAGCAGTCAGTACATTAAACACATGGCATATGCTGTTTACAGACATGTAGAAACACATATACCCACGTGAATGAAGCAAATGTTTTACTAAAGCAGACATTTTTATGAAAAATAAACGTTTGTTGTGAGTTTTTTTGGAGTATGCTATTATGCGTTGCTTCCCAGAAAAATGTGTTTGAACAATAATCAGTAATAATAAAGTAAAACGTCTTTTTTTCCCAGCTTGTAATTATTAATATTTTTAGATTAATCAGTTTTGTTTTTTTTTTTATCTCTGCGTGTGTGTGTGTGTGTGTGTATGCAGGTAAATTGCAGTGCTAAGTGAAACGTTTAAAGATGGCACAAGTACACAGAGCATGTTGAAATTTTTCTCTCCTCTCTGAAAATGCCTTTGTCAGTTTCTATTATGATACCTAATACTGGCCTCTACTGAATGGGCTCTGTACGCCTTCACCACTTAGCCTTCTGTCACACAGTACCTACTCTGTTATACTGCTCTCAAATCCAGTCAATTGACCTTCATGCGCCGTCTGACTCATTGCGCCAATAAACAGCTAGCATAATGTAGTTTGTGCTGCATGGCAGACACACTCTATAAGATTTTTTTTTTTCCTCAAGATCAAATGTTATTCATGCAAAGTCACAGTGAGCTGCTAATCACAGGAGAGTGTATGCAAACCTCACCACCTACTGTGCAGAATGGACCTGTAGCTTCTGAAAAAAAACACACAAAATAAAAAAAACAAATGTGGACAGATTTACAGCTTCAACTCATGCTCCGCACAGTCTGAGCAGTTGTTCTTCACACCCCAGTCTCTTAGCAACAACAACAGTGACTACACATGATTAAATGCGGTTTGGCTTACTAAACACAAGCAGCAGTCCCTTGTTACGAACACTGTAGCCCTTCACTGCTTGAGCATTTTACTCTTATTTTACTAGATAAATAAAAGGTGGATATTATTGCATTACGCTGGATTGTGTTCTTCTGTAAAGGCTGAGTGTCGACACTTTTAAGCGCATAACAATAAATGTACAAAGCGCTCTGGACTTTCACAGAAAAAGGAACCTTAGTCAGAGTTTGTCATCATCATCTGACCTCGGTCGTTTTAAGTAGATGACTGTCATTTTGCAGAGTGGTCTAAATACTACAAACAGTCTGCATTCATGTCAGTCTTATTATGCAGTACAAGGGACAAGATTACACTACATTTTAATAATAATCAGAGCCATTGCACTGCCAGAAGAGCAGCTCACATTAAAAAATCCTCCTCTGAAAAATACACAGGAAGCAGTTTCTTTTTTTTTTGGTAGGATACGAATGTAAAGTCCAGTTATTCAAAGTAGACTTCAATTTTAGGACATCGCAGCCTAATTACTTCCCTGCTTTTTGCTCAAATAGAAAGATCTAGATAAGTGTTGATAAATGCATTGGTTAAAATACACAAGAAATGGGGGGAAAAAATGAAAGAAATGATGAGATAAGAACCTGCCACTGTGTAGCATTGTAATGTTTTGTGTGCTGCTGTATGGGTACGTTCTAGCACTGAATAAATTCATTCAGGCTCAACCATGACTGTGAAAATTTGAGTCATTGTTAATAATAAATCTTTTTGTTCAGTTGTGTTCCATGTTGCATTTATATTCTCAATACAGCGATGTCTTCCATGATAAGAGACTTTATCAACAAAGCATCAGTAGTCCTGTTTGCCTGAATATTTCTTGTTTTCTTCTAAAAAGCGAGAAAATGGACCCATACAGCTGGCACATTTTAATTTGTTGCAGCTCATGTTTGATTAATGCCAATTTTTCCTAGTCAGAACTCATGTTTATGCAGCACCACTATTTACATAACATCTTGCCCTATTTGCAAAATATCTCCTATTTTCACCGTGATGTAGCTTCTTGTTTTGCAGTGATTGACAAATTATCTCCTTAACCAATGAGACAAAAACACATTTTTATTGTCGCAAAGCTTGTTATGAAAAAAACATCCCATTTTCCAAAGTGCTGAATGAGAAAATCTGAATATTTTAAGATTTCTAAGTTTTGGTTGAGATCATTTTTTTGTTATAATGAATCAAAGATACAAGTTTATTAAGGAGTTGTTGCCGAATGCGTGAACAATAATAATGCTATGCTGTTATTATGCTGTTTAAGGGTGAATATAGGTATGTTTGCATTATTTTAAAAGGAACTCACACGTGGTGGAAGACAAAAAAATAATAATAGTAAGCCTTACTATAGAAGGACCATCATTGGAGGAAGTGTGCAAGGTCTTTTTTTTTCATGCCCTGTATGTTCAGTGTAGTAGAGTGGAAAGACTGTAGGCGTAGATATAAACAGTGGCAGGAGAGAAAACTGTGTGGTATTCCAGTAGCGAATGGGGAGGAAACCAATGAAAGGGTTTAAGAGTCCAACAAAGCCAAATAGATATAAGTATCTGGAGCCGGAAAAGCGTTGGTGGTGTAACACCTCAGCTTTTATGAAGCAACCCTGTGACCAGCGAATACATTGGATGGATGTTCACAGCAAACGCAGCATTTCAACATTTTTAGAGACCATATCCATAAAGACACCTCTACCACCCCTCACTCTCTTTCTCAGTGTCTGTCTCGCTCTCTCTCAATTCCTCTTTCTCACTCGCCCTCTCAATCTTACTCTCTTTTTCTCGTTTTCACTCGCTGTGTTTCGTGTCCGTCTTTCTTTTTTTTTTTTGCAGTATGACATAGTCCATTATCTGCTCTTAGTACTAATTGGTGTATTAACACCATGCTGTGGGTGACACAGTGAGAGAGAGGAAGATAGAGAGAGGTACAGAGAGAGGAGGAGAGAGAGGAACGCTGGATGAATATGGATGAGGCAGAGGCAGGGCGGGAGCGAGGCTCTGGGGGAGGCAAGTGCAGAGTGATTCTGCGGGAGTGAGAGAGAATAGGAGGCCAAGGTAAATCTTTTCAGCTGCACAAGTGGTTAAGAGCAGCATGGCAAAATGACGAGTGAAAGGGGGAAAAAAGAAAACCATCCTGTAATGGCTTGTTTTTTTTTTTTTCTGTTGGTCTTCTCTGTATCCTTTTCTATCCTGCTCTCTCCGTCACCACTTTCAACCCAATTATCCACTCTCCCTGGCGCCACTGGCAGCATATGGAAATGTAAATTGCAGCGAGATGTTTTTTTTTTTTTTTCAAAGCTGTGGAAGGTACGCAGCTCTTGAGGATGGGAAGAGTAGGAGGGAGGAAAAGGAGAGATGACAAACAACTGAAACTGAGGGGCCACCTTAAACTCCCAATAGCTTGTCAGTATTGCTACTCTATTAGGTACACAAATACACCCACAGAGGAAAATTTAGTTTGTGGCTACACACAGCAAAGCCCCCAAAATTGTAATGTGTTTAAAGCACATATTGGTGTAGCTTTACAAATGTGCGTCGATGCTGAACGCTTTCAGAGTTATTAAATCAAGCAGGATGCTACTGTGTTACTTTTATATTGTAATATTGTCATTTTATTATTACTGCTATTTTATTTTCATTATTCTTATTATTACTTTTTTTTTTTTTTTTTTTTACCAAATGTTTTAAACTGGTGAATGAAGCTGAATGTACCAAATAAACAAATTTACACCATCACAACAAAATTCAACACTGGTAACTAACTAATAAGCTTTTATTTAAAAAAAATAATAATACTCTGCCTAGAGCAATATATATTGATTTAACTCACGCAGAAAAGGCGTTGCAAATTCAAGACCAGAGAACCCAGTCAAAAACAGTGGTGACAACTTGTGCACAGAGCCTTTTTAGACATAGAGACAACTCCTTGTAAGCTATTTTACTCTTGATGGTCTTACATTTGAATTTGTCCCAACAGTTTTGCTGACCTGTGTTTTCTGTAGAGGTACCACAAAAAGGCATTTCTACACGGAGAAAAGATGCAAAGCAATAGACAGAGTGTTACATCCTTCAATGCGTTTTACTCCTTTGTAGTCACCGAGATTTTAAGTACTGACTGTAACTGATTCCAATTACACTAATTTAGTTAAGTAAGACTTAAAGATATTTGCATACAGACACACATTCTCATTTATCTCACACATTCCCAGTGTTAAATTCACAGATTTAATGATATGCAGAGACTCCAACACAGTTGCACCACAGAGGTTTACTTCCTCTGTGCTTCAGGGGCTTTTTCAGACCGGAGCCAGGATGTAAGCCCTCCAGCTGGTGAATAGCAACTGAGGCTCAGGATCCAGAGATCAAAAGTACTCATCTACTCCCATGTATGTGACATTGAGACATGTACAAGCTGATTATTGAGATAAGCAGATCTATCCTCGAGGGCTGAGGCAAAATGGAGGCGAGTGTTTTGTTCATTATCATTAAGATCTGGCTTTTCCTCTGTTCACCTCTCCTCTCTCCACATGCTCATATTCCGCCCCCGCAGTGCTGATGAAGCCAACTTCTCAAATCCGCAATTTGCTCAATTATTTTCAATTATCCCGCCATCGCTGCTTCTATCATTCCCTTTAGTTCAATTGTGAGCAGAAATCACTTGTTGATTGACAGCAAAGGCCAATTAGAGGCAGGTGGAAAACTCAACCCCCTCCGGTAATTACTGCTGATTGGTGTCACATTGATGACATTTTACAGACCCTACCCATTGAACTGAAATCCCTATATTGATAAATGTGCTTTTTACCTCACAGACACTCCTCCTTTATCACTAACTTACTGTACATTTAAAGTGGATTCTTGCTCTAGCGGTTTAAAGTTTGAAGAATTGCATAATGATACACTTTAAGATTTCTTTACATGCCCAAAGAAAATGGTGTACTGTAAGAGCTTTCAAAGGAAGTGTTGAGATAGTGTGAATTTCCATCTTCCAAGGGCACCATGTCTGTGTGCCTTTAGCACATTAACTTCAAGGTATGCTGTCTCAAGGCTTTAGAAAAACTCTTCAGCAGTGGGCACAGGAATCAATGATGAACTGCTTTTGAGCACGACAGAGAGATCCACAAATTCAATATACCTTTAGCAGTTTTGCTGTCTGGCTTCATTGAAGAGTTCTTTTTATATATAGTTTAATGTGAGCTCTTTCAGGAAAAAAAAAAAAAAAAAAAAAATGAAATCACTTACTTCATATATATTTTTTGATGTGCAACTTTTGTTACTTATTTATTAGCTTTTCTACAAAGTTATTAATTTGTTTGCTTATTTTGCAGCCTGAAATCAAAATGTAAAAACTGACCTTGCTACTTTTAACTGTGTATGGTCTGCTGTGTTATTGAGTGTTTGTTCTTTCAACAGAATTGCGGTGACAAACACACAAAGCACATTTAGCATGCATAATTGTGGGTCAAGATTCCAAACAGCACATGGTCAGTGCTTAACAACTGCGGCGTTCATTTTGTTTTGTTCACCGTGTACTGTGCTCTGTTAATTGTTTCCTCACTTGTTTGAGCTTGTGTGCATAATTATGTAGCTGCAACACTGTCAGACGGTTGCAACATTCATGTGCTGAGGTGGAAAGACTCTCTGCACTCACCTTCAGTCTCGCTTTAAGCCGTGTAACCATGGACGTTGCAGTTATTTCAGAAGGCGTGATGTGGAAACTTAAAATCTCCAGAGTACATGGTGAGAGGAGACATATTGTGCTACCAGTTAACATTTTGAAATGAACAAAACTGGCATAGTCACATGCTTTTTTAGTTAATGAAAAGGAGCAGATGCAGCTTTAAGAGTTGGATGGTAATTGATTTTTTTATTTTTTTTTTTTTTAAATCACATCAGACAATTTAATAGTCATAGCAAGGTAATCATGCCCGTTTTAAAACCTATCTGAAGGGAATATTTTGCTTAAAGTGACTGAATATAGTAGACAATATTTTGAAAGTCATATCCTTTGTAATAACCTATGAGAAATAGTAAACACAGGCCAGAGCCAATGATTTGCTCTGTTGTTTGCAATGAGTGGGCTGCCTATGCAAGCAGTGGTTACTCAAGACTCCCCTAATGACATTATGGGCCTAATGAGTTTTAATTGGGAGGAGATCTTAACTTGCAGATCTAATTGCATCTGATTAAAGACAATATTAGTTTTACTGCTGGCAAATTGGTTGGGGAGGGTGAGCGAGGGGGTTTTGAAGGGATCGATGGTGCCCTTATGGAAATATTCTAAATGTCCTTCAAATGGTGATGAAGAGATAAGAGAAGCATGAGAGGAGGCCGGGCCAGGTGAAGACACACTCACCATGCAGTGATAGTGTGTTAAGGGGAAGCTGTGGAGGGGAAAGGATAAGATGAGAGGGACTGAAGGTTAAAAACTGTTTGAGAAGAGCTTTTTGTCTCCTGCCTCCATTACCTTTGAAAATACACTAGACCTTTAGCTTTAAAATAAAAAAATATATATAGATGACATTTTTACACATGGCATGTTTTGTTTCTAATGTTCAGTGTCTAAAAGCAGAAATATTTGAGCCTCTTCTTGACTGTATTTTTATTTTTTTTTTTTAGATATTATTCAGTTCACAACTTTCTCAGGAGTGGTTGAGCAGTGCAAATCTGCCCTCAAACAGAATTTGCTATGTAATTTGTGTGATCTTCGACAGGTAAATCAATATCTAGGAGAGCAAACAGCTTGCTCTCAAAGCTGAGAAATCAGAGAACTAGTATTCCCATCTATGTAACCATCTATCTTTATGGACTTAAAAAGTTCATTTGAGATTAAAGACTAAATTGGGTTTATTTCCTGTAAAGCTAACTGGCCTGGATCTAAAAATATGGCCATGCCTCCTGTGAATTGCATTAAGCAGAATGTTTTTCTCACTGTTAAATCCTGCAGGATTCATTCACCTCTGATGACATCACTTTACCTCCTGAGGCAAAATGCTTTTGCACAGAATCAGACCTCAACATGAGCATGTAAAAACATTGTTCAGGGAAGGCTTATAATAGTTTCACAGTGATATTCTAAAAGAACTCAGTCATTTACATTTAAGTAAATTATTAGAAGTCGCAATGTATCCTCATCAATTCAAATTATATGCATAAATATACATTTCCAAATGTTTTTTTTTGCAGCCACAGGAAGTCACATGCTGATGCCTACATATTTGTATGCACATAAATGTGTATAAGTAAGCAAACATGAACACATACGGTGCTCATTCCCCTCCTTGCCACCCTAAATATGTGCCCTGCATCAGCGGTGATTTAAAGCTGCACACAGGAGAGTATAGTAAATTATGCGTGTATGAGGCTTCATTTCCTCCTCTTCTTAAGCACTTGCTTAATTGCCATTCTCACCTGAGCAATTGTATAATTTCCTTTATTTTTCTCCTCCTCTGCCCAGAATATGAGTCTATAATGAGCTGTGGGTGTCCCCCAAAGCTAAGCCTGGCGCCTTGAAATAGGTTTCACTAATTTACCAATTAGTCATAAGATACAATTAGTGTGCAAGTTCCCAAGTCCATGCATGCCCCCACCACCGGCCTCCCCACTTTGATTGTTCAATCTCTGCAGTGATCATCACTCCATTACTTGGCTCATGCTCTCACCCTGCTTTGTTCAGCCTCAGTACAAAAGCAAGGTCCCACCTGCACTTTGGATATTACTCTAACCCTATGTGCCTCAGAGGGAATCGGTGAGGGAGTGGGAGTATGTGAATGTGTCTACGTCCGCAGCTCTGGGTTTCTGTTTAAGTGCAGCTGGGACCGGTTTCACTGACCAGGAGGATGAGAATTGGTGAGGGGAGGGGGACATGTCTAGAGACTAGAAAACTTATGAGAACTGAGACAAGTTACCAAGTAGCAAAGTGAAAGTTTGCTGGAGGTGCAAATCTAATTTATGGTCGGAGAATGCCGTGTTGTGTTTCTCTCCTTGGTTCGCTCAGCCATTAAAACTAAACCTGAGGACAAATAGGAAATATAAAAAAAATCACAACAAATATCAACGCTACTGTGCTCGCTCTTGGTTGTTATTATGCTGTGCGTGAGGCTCTGGGTGAACAGCAATCAATATGTGAGAGGTCATTTGTCAGTGCTTTCTCCTGTGTGAGGATAGTTCATTTTTTTTTCTTTCATAGGAACACAGTTCTGTTATATGGGATTCTTGTAATTGCAACAAATTCTGCTCTCTTTTCATCTATTAGTCTAGGGTTTTTGCTTTCACGTCACCTAGCAGGTTGGTTGAAAATAAAAAAAGATAACTGATGACTAAAAATTGACATGAGCACAATGTTAATAAGAATTAATTAAAGATAATGGCATTATCAAATTAATTCCAAATTTAAAAAGGCTTATAGAAATTCTCACCCATAACCTTTGGCAGATTAAAAAGAGATCACAGTTGATACAACAGATTACATTAAATTTATTGAACAAATGAGTGCAAGACCTACACAGAGGGATGTACACTAATGAGATAAATATCCATGCCGTTGGATTTATTGAACAGATTAATTGTGCATCTGACTTAAAATATCTATAATTTACAAGTGAGTTTGTTCAATGCATTTACGTAGGAAACTGAAAATGTGTCACTGTTTGCAAATCTAATCACATGGTTTACAAAACTGCTTGTTATTTGAAAAAAAATTATACTTATCAAGATTTTCGTTTGCATGAAATGGTGTGACCAGGCTTTATCTTCAGCACCTTCACAGTTAGTCGAGACTGAGGAAGGAGTTTTTGTGTCAATTGCAGCCGGCATGAGGGGACACTTAGAGTGTGATCACACCAAAGATATTTGGAGCAGTTTATTGGAAGAACAGTTACTTTTTCATTTAGGCGAGTAAGAACAATGCTGTTCGATGTCCAAATAACAGCTAATAACTGCACTGAGACTGAGGGAGGGCTGGAAAGATACTTTTTTTTATGGTAGATGATAATGATTCACTCTGCATGTTGTTATCTTGTACTTTTTTTCACTTTTGTCAATTTATTATATAACAACCTGAGTCATTACATAAACATAAGACGGGCTTATTTGTGCATTTTAATAATTTGAAGTACTGTAAAAGTTATTTAGTTCATACATCGGTATGTTGTTGTTAGAATTTTATTTGTTAGCCGCTTACTACCTAATATAAATTTGAAGATAATCACCAAGTTTCCTGCTGCTATGATGACATGAACCTCACTTTCACTGCTGTAAAAAAAGGCTAGAAAAGCTGCACTACCTGTCAATTCTACTCAGAATCAAACTTTCTTATGTAATTCTATACTGAAAATGGAGCTTTTAGGCACCAGGAGCCATGCTGCCTTCTTGCTGAACTTGAACTGATATTCACCTTTTCCTCACTGTTAAGATGCAGTTAAAAAATGTAGGTGTTGCCCGTGGCTGGGAAAAGGTAGATAATGATATAGCACACACAAAATCATTGGTGGAAAAAGTATTGAGATCATTTACTTGTGTAAAAGTACTATCTATTACAACATTGTGGAAATGCTCCACTGCAGGTAAAGGTTCTGCTTTAAAAGTTGTAGTAAAATAAATGTAAATATTATTACATATAGTTAAATTAAATAAAAACTCAAAGTAGTCATCGTGCAGGAGAATGGTGACCTGTTAGTGTTTCACTATATATGATGTTTAGTATCACTATTGCATTGATATGCAGGTTTATTTTTAAGGACATTTTAACTACTTTATATGATACATCATTATTGTTCATCATGTTTGTAGCATCGCCACCATCTCTAAGTTGTCAGCTTCTCATGAGCTCAGAAAAACAGCCTTTTTTTCACCCCTGTAAGATTTTCCAGCTAATCTGAGAGGATTTTTACAGTTTATTTAGCTTAAGAAACGGGAGAGTTTTTTTGCAACACATAACAGAACACTTCATCCTTCAGCTAATCACAAACATTTAATCACAGTTATTTGGAGATACGTGGTTGTTACGGGACGGGATGAAATAAGAGGATGAAAATGTAGAATCTGAAAAGTAAATAAAGCTGTCAGACAAATAGTGGAGTACAAAGTATCATATTTCCCTCCTAGATCTAGTACAATGGAAGTATATTGTAGCAAATAATTAAATAGTTAAGTTCTTCTGATTTGTACTTCAGTAGAGACTAAAAACATGTAGTTACAATCATCACTGTATAAAATCATATTGATTGTAAAACAAGAATAAAACATCACTTGAAATCTTAATGCATCTACATTGTTATTAAGTATCTTTGAGGAGGGGGTGGAGAAAGATTTTTGAGAAGTTACAGAGACAATACTGGAGTAAACCCTGGCCTGTGCAAAGCTGAGATATTCCCTTATCAGTGTAAACCTTAAACCCATGGGTAATCGAGTATAATTAAGGTAAATAATTTAGCCAATTAAGCTGCAAAGTGGTTTGAATTAAAGAAAAATGTTCCCTCCCGTCGGTGCATATCAAATATGCACACGCATTTATTTGCTTGTCATTCGCTTCACAGTGTCTTTGACGATTTTTTATGTCAGCTTTTCTCTTACTTCATTACTCCCCCCCACACCACCACCCCATCTCTTTCT
>JAPQRP010050243.1:0-10902 GCA_037367295.1 Apogon hyalosoma
AGATGTATATAGTTGTAATAGTTCTATACAGATGTATATAGTTGTAATAGTTCTATACAGATGTATATAGTTGTAATGGTTCTATACAGATGTATATAGCTGTAATGGTTGTATATAGTTTTGTGAGTAGTAAAAGTGGTTCATTGAACATGTTTGTTCATACTCCGACACCAGATTATTTTATAAATAGTTGTATAAAATGTTGCTAAAAAACACCTGAGGCATCGCCTGCATTTTCATATAAACAGTTGTATATAACTTTGTCATTTGCTAAATGTATAATTTTTCTTTTGAAGTGTTCAATTTGCATGTTCATTCTAAGTTATCAAAATGATTTATTCAACATGTTTTTGGTGAAAACTAGTAAAGACTCAAACTTTTTCCAACTCAGAGTTCATATTTTTTTGGTTATGTCAAATGAAAAAAACACCTGTAGAGTCACACAGGTCCGGCTGTGACGACAAAAATGACACCGAACAAGGCAAAGTAAACGGTTTTGTAGTGAGAAACATAAAGGCAAAATCAAAAGTACTCAAAAACGGCCAAAATCCACTGAAAAGGTGAATGTACGAAAGTATGCAGAAATGGAGGAAATCTCCTTGGAGCTCTGAGGGTCAATAATGAACCCAAACAAGACATAAACCGCCGCCTTCGCTGCACTTTGAAGGTAACGTTCAGCCGATGGAACCTGGCTGAGAGTGGGTCATTGTTACACAAACACTAATTGTGGGATGGAAACTAATTACACGTATCTTGAGAGACGGTGTTGGGAACGTACGCCACGGGCTAAATATACCCTCCGCTGAAGAAACAGGAACACTAACACACAAAGAGCGTCCTTTAAAGCTTTTCCAATAATACGACACACACATCCTGCCTTTCTGTGAACATACTACATGTACAATCCACCAGAGCAGTGGGTGTGTGGATACACTTTTAGATTTACCATTGTCTTTAATGTCGCTGTGGCATTTGCTGAACAACGGTGGCCCATTGGTGACGCACATTAAACAAACTTGTACACAGTCTGACGGTCTCCATGGAGATTTTGGTCATTGTAAATCTCCGTTTTAACCTTTTTTAGGCTGGAATGGCATTTTTAACTGATAGGTGATCGCTCAGGTTTCACAGGATTAATGAAAACAGAGAAGTTAGTCTAGATGTTGGGAAAGAAAACTGAGCATCATGTTTTTACTGTGGAAAAAAAAAAAAAAAAACTCCCAAAAAATGCTCACATTGTTTCATCCACTATATGGACAAAAGTATGTGGACACGTTGAATCCAGGTGTTTCTTTTCTAACAGGATTTGAGATACAAAAACAATAATGACTAATGTCAGAAAACAGTTTTATATTATGGGATAAATATCACTGCATTGGTTTGTTTGGGTTAAATTGTTATCTTTGTTTCTAAAATGCCTCAGAGATGGTTTGGACTGAATTTCTCTCAACGTAGATTTTTTTTTTTATATCCGTGACTATGATTTTAAATGTTCTTCCTCTAAATTTCTAAAATATTTTCCATGCTCTGACTGTAAATAATAATTTTCTTCCATAACTAACCATCTATTTTCATCACATCTCACTGACGAAGAATAATCTAACATTAAACTTTAAGGCTCCATGACCAAAAATTAGCTTTTTATCATATTTATGTTACAAATACACACATGAACACACATGAACCAACCCATAAAGAGGGAAGAGCACAAACGGCACGATGGCTCTGGATGGAAATATGAGGACAAAAAAACCAAAAACAAGACAGAACAGTTGTTTTGTTGAAACTGTTGGTGTTTAATAAACGTGTTAAGTGCATATTTATTCCCTTCTTTCTTGAGTCTCTTTGCTCATGCAAAATGAAATGTGATTAATATAGATTAAAAATGAATTCTTCCTTTTTCTACCCCCTTCACTTTGTCTGTCTCTTCTCACCCTTTCTGCTCCTCCCCCCATTCCTTCATGTCAGGTCCAGCATTGAAATGTGGTTCAACAAAACTCAAAATAAAAACAGCAGAATATCAAGGGGAGCCTCATGTACTTTATGAAGTTTCCTTTGGCAAAGCAAATTTGTTCAGCACAAAAGGAGCCAGAGCACCACTGTGCTGTTATGATGCTGGAAAAGATAAGTTTAGAAAAAAAAAAGATTAAATATTAATGATATTTAATCTTGATTAATCGAAATTAATCCGCAGTAACCCTGTGATTAATCTGATTACAATTTTTAATCGTTTGACAGCACTAGTTTTTATATTTATGTTATAAAGAAAACCAAAATAAGAAATTCAACAACAAAACACCAGCTTTTTTAAAAATCATTTTAACGTTACAAATACAACCAAACTATGAAACTCCACCAAAAAAGACCAGCTTTTTATCATTTTTAAGTTTTAAATTCAACCAAACTGGGAAACTTCATGTAAAAAGATAAACTTTTGAATCATATTTATGTTATAAATACAACCAAATTAAGAAACTCAGCTTTTTATGATATTTATGTTATAAATAGGACTTTACAAGCTGACGGATAAAACTGGATAATGATCCGCTGGTGATTTTTAGCTG
Source organism: Apogon hyalosoma (assembly GCA_037367295.1). Classification (NCBI taxonomy): domain Eukaryota; kingdom Metazoa; phylum Chordata; class Actinopteri; order Kurtiformes; family Apogonidae; genus Apogon; species Apogon hyalosoma. The sequence continues at coordinate 2,565 of JAPQRP010050243.1, forward strand.
TAACACCAGTCGACAGAGCTCGTGCTGCATCTATGGACGATGCTCTTTCATTACTCTCCATCCCTTTGATGCCAGGTAGAAGCAGAAGGTGTTCACTGTGGCCAACGGCTGATCCACGGACCCCACAGTCGTCAGGCAACACAACAACACAACCCAAGCCCACGGACGCTCCTCCGCTAGCGGCTACATGAACAACGTACAGCTACATGAACGCTCTGAATCACACACTGAGGAGGAGGAGGAGGAGGAGGAGGAAGGCGGTGAAGGGCTGATGGATGAATGTGTGTTGTTGTGGTCGGTCTGGCCGCCGTCCATCGGCCTGTTTAGGTGTTGATGAGAATCTCAGTGTGGGCTCAAGACAGAATTGGCTCTTAGAAACCATCCTGACAGCACAACACTCAGCATCAACGGGGAAACAAAACCTGGATTCCACAGGAGTTTAACATTCATTTTTTAGAGACGTCATGTCAAACGGTCAGCTGTTTTTACATCCCATTTATGTTATAAATACAACCATAACCAGAAATTTTACTGCAAAACATCAGCTTTTTTTTTTTTTAATCATATCTATGCTACAACTACAACCAAACTAAGAAACTTCATGCAATAAGGTCAGCTGTTTTATCATATTTATGTTATAAATACAACCATAACCAGGAAATTTACTTCAAAAAGTCAGCATTTTATCATATTTTTCTAAGAAACGCAGTCAAACGCAGAGACTTCAAGTCAAAAGATCAGCTTTCAAGTTCCAAGGTAACTTTGTTATTATTTGAATTATTTGTTTATCTGTTAAAAATACAAAACTGACACAGGACAATACAAATATGCTATACATCATCATTATGTTATACAGCCTAAACCATAAACATCAGGTCAAAACATCAGCTTTTTATCATATTCATGCTATAAATACAACCGAACTAACAAATTTTATATTAAAACAAATCCTTTTTTTTTTAAAATCATATTTATGTTATAAATACAGTCAAAACCATAAACTTTGTGTCAAAACATCAGCTTTTCAAATCATATCTACACCACAACTACAACCAAACAAACAAATTTCAGGTAAAAAGATCAACTTTTGTCTTTTTAATCATATCATTGTTATAAATCCAGCCATAAACGGAAAATTCATTTCAAAACACTAGCTTTTTATCACATTTTTCTTAGAAATGCTGTCAAACTCAAAGATTTCATGGAAAAATATCACCTTTACATCCTATTTAAAAAAAAAAAAAGATTCCTCCCAGTTATCGGATCATTAAGGTCATGGAAACAGGTTCTTTATAAACCAGGCGTCAGTGTGGTTTTATCTCCATGTGACCTGCAGTTTGATGCACCTGTGACCGATGTAACGTCACAACCCGGTGTCGTGGATTCATCTACGTGCCTCGGTGTAACGGACCCCCCACCCCACCCCCCACCACTCTGGTACTCATACGCTCATCCCGCTCTGAACCCATGGCCTACTTAGACATTGGACACACTGCTGCCTGTGCCCCCCCAGGCGTGGACTCTGCATGACGCTGGATCTGCTTTCATGACGCATCGCCACCAGCACCAGGATCAATCAAATCCACCGTTATCTCCATTTCCTTTCACCGAATGTCGAAGTAAAGCTGCCTCTCATTCCATATGTGTCCGTAATATTGGGTTTCTTCTTCACTCAAATGCAACATAGGCCTTAGACCAGCTCTGTTTTAGTCCCACGTCTTGCGTCCTTGCACTGGCTCCCTGTTCAGTTTAGAATTGATCTGATGGTTTGTTTTGAAAGCTTTGAATGGACCGGCCCCACAGTCCATCACAGACCTCATCCACATTTATACCCCAGTGACCCCGCTGAGGTCCGAGGGCCAGCTCCAGCACGTGATGCCCAAGACCAGACTTCAAACCGGGGGGAGGCAGGGCTTTCTCTGCGGAACACCCTGCCCTCCCCCCACGTCCAAACAGCCCCCACAGTGGAGTGTTTTAAGTCTCGTCTTAAGACCCACTTTTATTCTCTGGCTTTTAAGAGTCCTCTGCATCTTTTATTTATTTATTTATTTTTATTGATTTTACTACTTTTAACTGTTTGATTTTATTGTTTTATTTGGAGCATTATTGTACTTTTATGTACTTGTTTCTTGTTTTTAGTAGTTCTTTTAATTGTTTTATTGTTTTTATGATGTGCAGTACTTTGGAAACGTCCTTGTTGTTTAAATGTGCTATTGAAATAGAGTGGATTGGATTAGTCGAACAGTAGGTTTGTTTCTGTTTTCATGAGTGTAAAATAGGCATTCCATGTTTTCCTGTCTGTCTGTTTTAGTCACATGATACACACAGGTGTTAGTACTTGTTTGCATAACCGTCGTTTTTGATGACTTTTGATGGTCTAATAATGTTTCTGCGACTGTATAAAGACACAAAATACCAGAAATGATGGTATAAACTTCAACATAACTGTCACATTTGTGCTGCGACGGCGTCAGAGCTAAGGTCGAGATCAGTTTATGCATAAAAACAACTTGTTTAGGGATGATAAAATGCAAAATCAAACACAGAATTTACCTTAATTTGACACGGTAGATTCTACCATATCCATCCCATAGCTCTTCCTTCTAAGGCCGGTCCTTATTCAGCAACATCACATGACCACTGTCACAATTTACTATTTTTATTGTGCTTAGAACTGGCCGAACAACTGTAGAACGCATATGAACACTGGGTTATTGAGCTGTTCTTCACAAATCCACCACAATTAGGATTTTCCAGTAAAAATGTGCAGTTCAGCTCAGATCTGTGTTAAAGATCTGCTGAACGTTTAACGCTCACAACCACCTATCACGCCTCCCTGTCACCGCCGACCCTGATCAAAGGCGAATGAGCGGAGTTAATTCAGACTGGGCTTATTTAAGTCAGATATTATCAACCAGAGGATTTAATGAAGGGCTGCCAGGCTGATCCAGCAACGATTACCCAGGTTCAGAGCAAGAAGGTGTGAAACAGAAAAAGAAACAGAGGCCGGGGGCGGAGCTATAAAAGAAAACCCCTGATAAGGAAAGACTGACGAGTACCTTTAACGGCAACAAAACTCACAACGAAAATGGATTAAAAACCAACTACAAACTGACACGACAACAGCATCCTTTACCTCCAAAAACACCTGCATCTAAAACAAGAAACCTACAAAAGGAAAGGAAAGGAAAGGAAAGGAAAAAGAGATCAAGGGAAGGAGACAAGAAAAGCTAATGACAGGAAAAAGGAAAGTGACAAAACAAAATAGATCAATGAAAAGAAACAAGGAAAGGAAACAAAAGAGATAAAGAAGAGGGGACATGGAAAGCAAAGGAAACAAAGGAGATCAAGGAAAGGAGACAAGGAAGAGGAAAGGAAAGGAAAGGAAAGGAAAGGAAAGGAAAGGAAAGGAAAGGAAAGGAAAGGAAAGGAAAGGAAAGGAAAAAAGCGATCAAGGAAAGGACACAAGGAAAAGCAAAAGAAACGAGTGATCAAGGAAAGGAGGCAAGGAAGGGAAAGGAAACAAAACAAAAGGGATCAAGGAAAGGAGCTAAAGAAAGTAAAGGGAACAGGAAAGGACAGCGAAGGGAACCCAAAGCCCTCAGAGTTCATGTGACTCAGACTGGGTTGTCCATCCTCCAGGACACTGTGTCCAGTCATGTGTCCTCCGTCCTCGCTCTTTGTCCTCCTCCATTCATGTGTGAAGGCTCTCGGCCGGGCTTCAATAGCTCCTCTTATGCTCCTCCATCCTGTCATGAGGACCAGCTCTCTTCATCTGTTTGTTTATCATTAAACTCTGGTTAAAGATTCTGTGGGAGATCAGACGAAGGCTTACATAACCACACTTCCCTCTTCCTCATTTACTCACTGATTAATTCATAACCTTAAATATCTGTGCTGGGTTTTTTTTTTAAAGCTGATGCTGAATTTTTGCTCCACAACTCAGCAACTAACTAATGGTTTCACTTGTTTCTCACTAAACGTGTCAACATTTGCCAGTGAAATATCTTTCTGTTTTCACTGTCGGTGGGTGAAGGCGTCCCTCTGTGCTGTGAAAGGTTGCACAGACCTTTTCCACTGTTTGGATCTAATCATAAAACACAAATTGTTGCACGATTCATTAGACGCACCTCTTGTTATTGTCTCTAAGATAATTAAGGTTTAAGATGACTTTAATCATACTACAGGGTGTATCAGACACAAGCAGACTCTCAGAAAAAAAACAATATAAAACCAAAATGCGAAGACTTGCTGAGAATCTGCTCAAATGTGTTTATTGACCGTGTAATTCTCCCTTGACTGACACCTGTGTCCTGGGTCAGTTTTCATGCTTCAGTGAACAACGCTCAATTGAATTGTGCAAAATAAAAGTCTTTTGCGCATGGAAGTGTAAGGGTTAATATGAGATTCGTCACCATGGATGGATCAATGGAAGGGGGTTAACGTGTCACTATTTTTTTCCTCTTTTATGTATGCAAGTAAAAGACCAATGGAACTTGTCATCCATGGCGACAGATCTCATATTAACCCTTACACTTCCATGCGTATAAAAGACTTTTATTTTGCACAATTCAAATGAGCGTTGTTCTCTGAAGCACGAAAACTGACCCAGGACACTGGTGTCAGTCAAAGGAGAATTACATGGTCAATAAACACATATGAGCAGATTTTCAAAATATCTATGCATTTTGCTTTTGTGTTGTTTTTTTCTGAGTCTACTTTTTCGATAAACCCAGTAGATTTTCCATTTATGCACAATGTTTTGGGGAAAAAATGAGATAAAAACTAGATGAATGAAAACTAAATAAGAATGAGACAAAAATTAGAGGACTGAAATTAACAAGATTAAAATGAAAAGGAAAAAAACCCTAAACCGAGACCAAAAAACCTGACAAAAATAGAGATAAAAATGAAATAAAAATGAAACAAATACAACACAAATGTGAGACAAAATGAGATGAAAAATTAGACAGAAGTATAACATTGTCATTTCATGTTTATTTACCTTTTTGTATTTTGCCTGTTTTTTGCCCAGTATCTTTCTTGTTATGTCTTGTATTTTACTCCACCCCCTGAAGGGGAGGCAAGGGGTATGGTTTTTGGTTCAGTTTGTTTGTTTGTTTGCTAACACTTTAGCAGCAAAACTATTGGTTGAATTCATACCAAATTGGGATTACAGATTGCCAGTGACCCAGAATAAATGTGATTACATTTTAGGAAAAGTAGGTCAAAGTTCACATTTTTAATGATTTTTTTTATATATAATTTTCTCCCATTTACTTATAATGGGCAAAATTTCATATCTATTAAAACATCAATTTTGTTTCTATTTACTTCAAACTTGGCACATATATAGAGGCAATTGATATGACATCAGCATAGACGTGATGACATCAGCTGGATCGATGCCAGAATAAACTACAATATGTGCAAGGGGCGGGGTTTGTTGTGCCTGGAACCACTTGTGATTCCATTTTTGTCTTTTTTTTTTTTGCTTTGTTTTTCTTCTGATTTCATCTCTCTCAGTGTTTTAAATTCTGACCTCCTTTTCTTGTCTTGTTTTAGTCAAAACCTTCATCTATAAGTTTATGTTCTGAATCAGGCAGCAGTCTCCGTTATTACTGTGGAAAACCTTTGACAAGATCTATAACACAACTCATTTTCATCTTATTTTTGTCGTCATCTTGTCTCGTTTTAATCATCTCTTTCGTTTACTGGATCTATTTTTTGTGTCATTTTGTCTTGTTTTGAATCTCATTTTTGTTGTCCTGTTTTGTCTTATTTTCATCCCTTTTATATCATACTTTTGTCATATTTTTGCCTCATTTTTTGTCTTGCTGGAATAACATTTTGTAAAACCATTCATCATTCATTTATATCTGATGGGTCAGGATCAGAGGTTCAATTTGTGTTTGGGTGATCATGTAGTATGGAGTTTACCATCGATGTGTGATGTAGGTCAACATCAGCGCTTTAACGTTATGTTGTGAATGTAAGAACCATCACATCCCTTTCAGCTGCTTCTATGATCCAAAAGAAACAGGGAAAAGGAGGATACGCTGCTGTGATGCGCTGTCTCATCATAAAACAGAGTAATCTGGGTTAAAGTATGTGGGCAGCAGTTACATAACCAACAGGCTTCATCACAACCATCTGAGCTGAGAGACAGAGGGTTGCACAAATGTGACATGTGGTGTCAATGAAGAGCTGAGGAAGAGGAGATGAAGAGCTGAGGAAGACGTGATGAAGAGCTGAGGAAGAGCAGAGGAAGAGGTGATGAAAAACTGAGGAAGAGGAGATGAAGAACTGAGGAAGAGCTGAGGAAGAGGTGATGAAGAGCTGAGGAAGAGGTGATGAAAAACTGAGGAAGAGCTGAGGAAGAAGTGATGAAAAACTGAGGAAGAGCTGAGGAAGAGGAGATGAAGAACTGAGGAAGAGGAGATGAAGAACTGAGGAAGAGCTGAGGAAGAGGTGATGAAGAACTGAGGAAGAACTGAGGAAGAGGTGATGAAAAACTGAGGAAGAGCTGAGGAAGAGGAGATGAAAAACTGAGGAAGAGCTGAGGAAGAGGAGAGGAAGCACTGAGGAAGAGCTGAGGAAGAGGTGATGAAGAACTGAGGAAGAGCTGAGAAACATGATGAAGAGCTGAAGAAGAGGTGGTGAAGAGCTGAGGAAGAGGTGATGAATAGCTGAGGAAGAGGTGATGAAGAACTGAGGAAGAGCTGAGGAAGAGGAGAGGAAGAGGTGATGAAGAGCTGAGGAACAGCTGAGGAAGAGCTGAGGAAGAACTGAGGAAGAGGAGAGGAAGAGCTGAGGAAGAGGAGAGGAAGAGGTGATGAAGAGCTGAGGAAGATGATGAAGAGCTGAGGAAGAGGAGATGAAGAGGTGACATCTTTAAGATCCTGATGACTCATGCATCCTCATGATCAGACCAGTGTTCAGTTCCAGAACCCAGTCTGACGATTATTAATTATCGTCTAGAGTTAATGAAACGGGGTCTCAGTGCTGTGGATGAGCTCTGTATTCTGTAAAGATATTCAGGTTTAAGAGGATTTCACTTTTATGTTTTGAAAAGAAGAAAAATTGACAAATAACACAATTTATGCATGTTTTGGAAAATGAGAGAAAAATGAGATGAAAATAAAACATGATTACGTTATTATGCGACAAAAATACAAGAAATGTGGCGTAAACTATCACAGTTTCATAGCATTGGTCCATTTTAAATTTGAGCTGTAAATAATATTTGCATATATTATTTGCAAGTATTGTAATATTTATTATGAAAAAATACACTAAAATGCATTAAAAAAACACAAAAAATACACTAATTACATGATCAGGGTATCTGCAGGTTTGATGACGCCAAATTTGTCACTTTTTAAGACATTTTTTAAGCCATCTTTGGTTACATTTCAGACCCTACATTCATATAAATAACAGTCCAACAGGCTTCATAGTTATTTTATACCAGCATGCACTAAAATACACTAAAATATATGCTAAAATAGACTAAAATATGCTGAAAAGAAGAAAAAATACACTAAAATACTCCAAAAATATCTGAAATTCCACAAACAAAATGACAAAAAAATACACTGTGAATGTTTACCATTTATGAAACTATATTAGTGGCGCTGTTTGCTTTTGGTAAAGTTCTAGAAATTTCACTAAAATGATGCAAAAAATGTAAAATGTGAACTTTAAAAGAGCCAGGTGAAACTTGAATGATAGACTAACAGAATAACTACACGGAGCTTTGAGGGTTAAGGATGACGAAGGGGTTCATTTAGGACAATCGAGACCGCTTAAGGATCCGTAGACGCCCTGGTTTTACCGGCGAAAAGCTTCAAGCCGCCGTCACTTCAGATGTTATTGTCGTCGTCACGGCGTCCGTCGACCACAACAATGGCCACGGTTCAGATGCAGAAAAACAGCCAAGAAAAACAAGGCCACCGAGGCTTTTTTCCACAATGGACACCAGTTATATATCGCACTGAAAACACCAACGGGCGTCAGAGTAGCCGGAGACGCTGTAATTACAGATGTAGCACCGAGGCTCAAAACAAAACACAACCCAACTGTCAGAAAAGGCCGGCAGGAAGTCAGCCCGCAGCCGCAAATAAACCAACAACAACAGAAAAACCATGAACGAGACGTAACTCGACGTAAGGCATCGCACGTAAACCCTAAGAGTCAAGAACGAAGCTTATCCATCACTGTAAAACAATAGTGAAGGGCCAGACCCGGTGAAAGTGAACGTCAGCGCCAAAATTAGGTTCATTTAGGTTCAAGTAGGGTCATTTTTTAGCTTAAGAAGTCTAGAAGAAGAAGGGGG
>JAPQRP010050245.1:0-10899 GCA_037367295.1 Apogon hyalosoma
GAATTTCAGAGCTGATATCTATCCATTTAACATGTTTTCTTGATAATAACCCAAATCACTTCAGTTCTTCCATCAATCTCTATGTCATTGTTCAGACAAAAACAGTGCTTTGATTCATTCCATGTTTTCTGTTCTGTCTGTTTTAGTCACATGATCCACACTGGAGTTAGGGCTGGATTGCAGAACCATTTTTTCTGATGACTTTGGATGGTCTATTAATTTTTCCTGTGACTGTATGTCATTTATTTAGTTGCATTTTAGACCCTGTAATACCACAGTGCACACCTTCATGTGCACATGTTCCACCAAAATGACTTCTGGCACTAATTTGCAAATGCCCTGTTGTAGCATCCTGTGTTCCAGAATTAGCCTGGAGACTTTTTACTCCTATTCCAGAACGACAGTGAACGGTGCCAGACTGATCTAATGAAGTGTGGAGATGGATCCGGACATTTGAAACTAATCCCCAACAAAATCAGCCAGTGTTGTTTTTCTGGTGAGGTCAGGCTGTAAAACAACTGGACTGTAAACTCCTATGTTTCATGATGGACTCTTTAAGGCAGGGCTGTCGAACTCATTTTAGTTCAGGGGCCACATTCAGCCAAATTTGATCGGAAGTGGGCCGGAGCAGTGAAATATTAACATAATAATATGTAAATAATGTCATCTCCATACTTTCCTCTGTTTTAGAGTGGAAAAAAAGTAAAATTATGCAATGAAACTATTTACATCTACCAACTATCCTTTAAAACAATGTGAATAACATGAACAAACTGAAATTTAAGTGCAATTTTAACAATATTCTGTCTCAGTTCATCATTTACACATGTACATTACACCATATAAATCACAGTGGATCAACAAATACACAAAACATTTAATAACAGGCAGAATATCGGTAAAGTTGCACTTCAGACATTTCAAAATGTTCAAATTTGTTCAGGTTATTCATGTTTTTATGAAATGACAGTTTGTTTTAGGTTAAATACAGTAAAATGACATGAAAGTGTTTACATTTACAAAGAGAAAAATTTGGAGTTGTGAGTATTTATAGGTTAATATGATAGTATTTTACTGATCCAACCCACTTAAGATTAAGTTGGTCTGTATGTGGAACATGAACTAAAATTATTAATATTGTCAGCGTCATTTTTGCATTTCACAAATTCATCCCACGGGCCGGACTGGACCCTTAGGTGGGCCAGATTTGGCTCCTGGGCCACATGTTTGAGACCTCTGCTCATCTCACCTATATTTTACCACACGAACACTAAAATATAAAGTACTGTGCAAAACTCATAAAGTTCTAATGTCCACACATATATATTTGTCTCTGTATTAAGGAAAAACTAAAGTTTCAGGGGGAAAAAAATGCTTCTATAAACCAAAGTGGTCGTATTTAGTGTGACCTCACGTCAATTAACATGTTTATAACTGTTTAGTTCAGACAATATGAGGTTTATGGCATACCTTTTCTGATGTTTTACAGCAGGTTTCACTCAACACATGTCAGATGTTTCTAATGGTTTGTGTTCCTTCTTGTCATGGGGTCAGAGGTCACACTAAATAGTGACTTTAACGTTTAGAACATACACAGTTTTGTGTGTGTGTTTTAAGGCTGTGCACATGTTTCCCGTGTCTGAAGAAAAGAGAAATAAACATGTATGATTGTTTCAATGCTGAAACATGACAAAGAAAGAGGTGGTGTAAGACTTTTGCACAGAACAGTGTGTAAAACATTTTATTTTATAGGTTAACGTTAAAGGTGTTTCAGTTGGTTACAGGGGTTTTGCGTGTTGCTATAGGTATATACAGCTCTGGAAAGAATAAAGAGACCACTGCAAAATTATCACTTTCTCTGATTTTACCATTTACAGGTATGTGTTTGAGTAAAATGAACATTTGTGTTTTATTCTCTAAACTACGACAACATTTCTCCCAAATTTGAAATTAAAAAAATATTGTTATTTAGAGCATGTTTTTGCAGAACACGACACATGGTCAAAATAACAAAAAAAATGCAAGTGTTTTCAGACTCAAATAAGGCAAAGAAAACCAGTTCATATTCATTTCTAAACAACACAATACTAATGTTGTAACTTGGTAAAAGTTCACACATTAATATTTGGTGGAATAACCCTGATTTTCAATGACAGCTTTCATGTGTCTTGGCTCTCCTCCGTTGCTGTTGGATGACTTTATGCAGCTCCTGGTAGAGAAATTCAAGAAGCTCATCAGTGTTCCATGGCTTGTCCATCCATGTTCCTCCAGAAGTTTTCAAAGTGGGTTCAGGTCTGGAGACTGGTCTGGACATGACAGGGTCTTCATCTGGTGGTCCGTCATCCACACCTGTATGGACCCAGCTGAGGCCAGGAGCATTGTCTTGGTAGAAGAACCAGTCCTCAGAGTTTGGGAACATTGTCAGAGCAGAAGTTCAGTAGTTTTCAGTAGGTTTTTTTTTTTATTCCAGTTACTTTTGCTGTACTAATAGAACTGTTTTTGCCCATTGTAAGAAGATAGTGATGTCCACACTAGTGGTGTTTATACTTCTGCTGCTCAAATAAGACATGGATCAGGTGTTTATTCAGTAGAATAAGGTGTGCTTGTGTTGGAATTCAACAGACACAGGAATGGAATGGCTATCATACATGCACACATGCCGCTTTCACAGGAAAATGCAGTGGTCTCCTAATTTTTTCAAGAGCTGCATGTCATTCATGCCAATTGTTAAAAGATATAAAAAAGAAGTTTCCTTTCAACCTAAATCGAGTGCAGGCTCCAACAAAACTGCTGCATGTCCTTGGATACAAATCCATGCACTGATACATATGTATGTATGTTATCGATGTGTTATGAGCCTGTTTGCTTAGAGTTGGTCACATGCTTTGTTGGTTTTTTTATTGGCTTACCCTGCGATCTTTGTGGCATCTCACTAAATGCACCCTGGAGAAGTAGGCCAGGCTCTCAGGCCACTGTTTGTCGATGAAGTCAATATCTGTGCCGGGGCAGAACATCCCCTGCACACCAACAGCCCCATGTCAGGCCATTAGGGTCCACCAGCAGGGTGAGGAATGGATTAGGCTGCAGCAATGTGGGCCAGAAAATTATCATCAGCTCACCGCAGCCGGAGTCCGACGTCAATACCTGCAAGTGGTCACATGCATAAAGAGGCACCATTCAGCTTTATGTGTGTTATGCAAGCCGTTTCAGCGGGTTGTGTCATGGTGTCAGTTAGTAGAATGTAGCCCAAGCATAATTAGGTTTAGATAATCAGTGTTACAAAATCAAAGCGAGGGCAGCAGAGAGAAAACAACAGAGATCAATGGCCTTTGTGATGTTGTCATGAAAGGTCTATTTAAGCACACAGGGACATGCAGGACTCCTTCCACTCATCGGCTCAGTCAGAGTGCACTGGAAGACTAAATAGTCGAATCACCACAGCCTCAGGTCACGTTTTAAAAGGCTTGTTTTATCGGATTAACTTCAATTTAACAAGGAAGTCCTTCAACCGAAATGATAAAACAGATTATTGCCTGCGGAATATACGTAACAGCCTCTCCTGATGTTACCCTAAAAGTAGCATAAAATGAACCGTCAGTGCTTCATATAAATCATGGCAAAATGAAAAGCTGGAAATGGATCATGACATGGACCTAATATTCCACTTCTAATCAGAATAACAGCCCTGTGGGAATTAAAATGTCTTTTGTAACTTGAGAGCATTTATCCATTACTTGTCAACTGCTTCATTAACAGTATTTTGATAACTGATAATTGGTTTGAGTCATAGATTCTCATATTCCAACTTCTTAAATGTGAATGTTCTTTGTTTTTTTTCCTCAGTGAAACTTAACCAAGTGTCTTTGAATTGTGACCAAACAAAACTTTTGAGGACAAGATACTGGCCACGGGGAAACTCTTTTTTCTACTGTTTTCTGAAAATATAAAGGTTGAACAAATGCTCATTTGACTGAAAAATATAATCAATACTTAAAATAATTGTTAGTTGCAGTTTTATATGTGACCATCTCAATCAGAAGGGCTTTAAAATCAGGTTCAGAGTGGTGGTGTAAACATTTGAAAGTTGTTTTAGAAGGAAAATATTTTAATCATCTTAATACCCAATCTAATCGTGTCCATGTGTTTGGAATAAATATATTCTTGCATGTTTGCCCCACGTTGAGGTTAATTTTTAGGTGATGCAACAAGTGATGTGATAATCTCTTTGGTCTTTGCATCTTTTTTTCTGAGAGGAAAGCAATAGTTTAGATTTTCTGATCTGCGGTTGTACCAGGAGAAGCACATATGAGAGCTGGCACGGAAACATAACATACTTTATATACATTTTTTAAAAAAAATCCAAATTATCACTTTAAAACAGGGGTGCCCAATACATTGATTGCAATCATTTGATACATCACAAAGATAGTGAAGGTGGAGCTTAAAAAAATTATAATAAAAAATGTTTTATTCATCATCTATGGCATTTGTGTCTGAAAACGATTGGACAAATGCTTTAACATACACATACACTACTGTAAGCACTGCACCTAAAAGAGAACACATAAAATAATGAGGTTTGAGTATTGGGAGTAATTTTATACATTTTCATGGAACAAATATAAAAATGTACGGTGTAAATGAAGGTCAGCGAAGAAAGGAGACTTATGTGCTCTGAAATGTGACCGAACCTGTTTACTTGCTGTGTAAATGGTCGGCTTACAATCATGATTGTTTTCATCTTGCATGCTATTGGTTGTTATTACGTCTCATCATTGATTCTGGAATATGATTGGCTAGTGGGCGGGTGTTATAAAAAACAAGAAAGAGAGGAGGTGGAGTCGGAGAGATAATGGATGAGCGGCACGAGCAGACGAGATTGAAAGATAAAAAAGGATAAAAACAAGAATTAAACTCTTACTTTACAGTATTTGTAAGTTTCACGCTGTGTAATATTAGAGCCAAGATGTTGTGGCCTCTTACATTGTAAGAGACTGTTAAGTTAAGAGCACTGGAGATGCTACGTTAAGTTAGCCTGCTAGGCTAACTAGCCTAGCTTGTGACGGAGCTCCACGCCCCCGTGAGGAGGGAAAGGCCGGGTATTTGTGGGATCAAACCGCCACCAACCCACCCACCGCTTCTACGAACCCGCCGAGGAGGTGCACCTTTGGAAATGAGGGACTTTGACCGTGGGTTCGTGAGTATTCACCTGTTCCGCTGTTTGGAGGAAACGGAACTTTAGCCACATTACTCACTACTGCATTAGTTACTGTTAAGGGTCGCAGGCTCCAGGCCTGAACTGTGAGGTGTTTGTTGTGTTTGTTTTCTGTCTTTAGTCATATTTACTGGCTTGTGTGAGCGGGTATTGGCCCTGTGAGTTAACGGGACTGGTGGTTGTGGTTCTGGGAATACTCCTTTGCTAAGGTCTTTTAACCTCATTATTGAAAACTGTTTAGTTAAAGGTAAATCTTATTGGCAAGGAGTGTTTTGTATCATGTGAAGAGTAGAGGTAAGGACTTGTACAATCAATTTCATCTATTTTTTAGATGGTTTTGGTCGCTGGTGACCTTTTAGGTCTGTAAGGGTTAAAAACATAATAAAATAACCAAGGAAAATTTTCAGTAACAATGGAAAACAAAAATTTCTACTGTTAAATTTATGGCAGATTAGAGTCTTCATGGTAGCTAGAACCACATTGTGCACGTTGTGCCAAAATATTCTATTCTGACTAAATCCTTTGGGACATGTAAACATATCTTTATTTAATTGTACCTGAAAGCTGTACTTTTTTTTAACCACTACCAAACTCCTCTCTCACAGTTTTATAGTACTATAACAACAGTGCTGATTGCAGGTACTTAGATTTATGGATGTTTTCTATGACTTAGTCCTTGATTCGTGTCTTATTTCTATCAGTGGGTGGATTATAGATAAAAACATAAACCTCAGTGTCATGTTATAATCAGATTTTCTTTTAAGAGTATTTCTGCTTCTCATTCCGCATCTTAAATGTTTTTTCTTTCTTCATAACATCGATTATCTGACAGTAGGTCACAGTTTAAAAACTCCGCTAAAGTGAGTTGTAGAAAAACAGTTTGAGTTTTTGTTGGCACTTTTCTAACTACTATGCTGCTTTTCTGGTTCCCTCTTTATCCCACTTCACATTCACCTGACAGTAGAGAGTCTCAACTCAGGTTTCAGTAAAAATGGTTCCATTTTAACTGAAGGAATCAATGTGTCAGCACAAATAGCAAGCAGAGCATTGACAACGTAGTCAAATAAAAAATTGGCCCTTAGAATGGTTGACTTCACAAAGTGATTGTGCTGCATTTATTTTCTTTTCGATGTGATCACAGCCATTTAACGTTTAGCTTCATATTGAGCTTAAACTAATTTCAGACCGTGGATACACCCCTGAACAAAGCTTCATGTGAATGTTTAATGCAAACTGCACCTGGTTCAAAGCCAAGTCCACATAATGGAGAGTCGAGTGATCAATACAAACATAGACTCAATGAGCCTGCAAACATGTTGCAATGCAGTGCTTTTCTAATAATGATTCAAATGGAACAGCTTGTTTCAGTGTCAAACATGGTTAGTTTTGTTATCAGTTTCACAGATCTTGAAAAAGCACTGAATTCTTTGGTGTTAAAGTAAAGCCTTAATATATTTAAATAATTCTGCAGCATTTCTTTCAAAGGTCTTAAAAATATTAAGGAATGCAAAGTAGGGTTTTAGTCTGTTTTTTTCTTTTTTTTTTTTTTTTTACTTTATTATGTTATGTTTTGCAGTGTATATAATCACCTAACAATAAATCATTTGCATGTGCAAGCTCAATGTTAATATGTAAATATTTAATTCTGTATTCATATAAATATTTATATAAATGCCAAATTTCTTGTTTTTCTCTTATATTTATTTTTTCACTCATTTGTGTTTTTTTTCTACCCGTCTTTTTCTCTACACTTGTATGTTGCTGCTGTTAACTGTGAAATTTCCACACGGTGGGATAAATAAAGTCTTATCTTATCTTACTTTATATTATACCATTTATACCTACAGAGGCAATGGGATGCTTTCCACAGAATCCACCATGTTTTTTCAGGAACTGAGAACAGACTTCCTCAGATGATAGTAGATAATAGACGTAGCCTTTTTATTTAATCTTTAAATATATTTATATTCCAATATTTTATTCTCTTTAGTTTTTCATCTGCTTACAATGCTTCCAGTAGTGTATTTGTATATTAGAGTGTTTGTCCAATCATATTTCCAGCATCATTTGTTGTCGGGTAAAATAAATCTACCTTGAGGCCTTTAGAGCAGCCTTTGGAACTTCAAATAAATTGAGCGAATCTGTCGTCTTTGCCAATCAGATTTCATGTTGACCAGATGGGGGCGACCTAGCTCAGTAATATGGTTATTTTCATGTCATTTGATTGGACAGTCAAAGAGCATTTGTAGTGACTTGTATAGGCTAATGTATATTGTTTAAGATTTAAAATATGTTCTCAACCCACAATGGCCAATAGAAGAGAAGTGGTTCCAGGCATTCTAAAAATAAGCAGTTGGTTTGGTGATTCTAATGTATTTTATGAACATTTGTATGGTTTTGTCATTTCAGTAAATATTGTTGATCATGCTGGAGATGATACAGCATATGTGGTCCAGCTGTGGCTGTAGTGAAAGGAGACCTGTGGAGTTGTGTTCATTGGTTTCTTTCTTTAGTATTGATATTCATTCTTGCCATGTGAGATACCTGTATGTGATGCAGCACCCTATGTTGTGTTTTTTGTATAGTATTGATGGTATACTGTTGATATGAAAAGGTGGATTGAGTTCATGACCTAATCTGCAGTGGGAGTCATTCCACACAGAGAATATCTGGTCAGTTCTGAGAACTGGCCTGGTTAATGAAGTGACGGATAGCTGCTGAGCTAAATGTGCACAGTAGGACATGTATATGAAAAAGATGGCAAGATAAATTAGACAGCGTGTGACCATTCAGGCATGTATACACAGAAAATAGAGCTGTGAAATGAATTCAATACTGAACTGATAATACAGTAAAGAGACTGCCTTGAAGACTAGCTGAAAAGGCCTTTAGTGTGTTTTCTCAACCACTATAGAGGAGTGTGAGGTGAGAGGTTTCAGTTCTGCTAACTGAAACTTCACCACTAATGTTACTGAAGTCACACACTGAGCACTTACATTTGAATTCCCATTGGTATTAAATGTTTCAAAGTCTTCTAGTTTGCCTGAAGGTGCACCCTGGAACCCTTTTATGCCAAACCACAGGCATGCTGCTCCATGTTGGATTATTCTCCACCTGTCTCTACCTGTCTGCTGAAAAATATAAGCTACAGGCGCCTTCAAAACACTTCAGCGTTCTGAGCATCAAGGCGGTGTGTGAGGATGTACGTCACAGAGTTACCACAGCGATTCTTGTTTCTTTGCTAGTCCAGTATAGCTGACAACTCAAATTTACACATCACAAAGAAATCCCCTGCTTTCAGAAGCCGTTTGATTTATTTTGGGATTCTGCTGTGCAGGTTTATACAGAAAGACAACAAAATACACAGGTAGCATACTCCAAAAGCAGCAGTGTCTTCCCTCAAATCATAGCTTCGTATTACTCACTAGATCACAGAAATGACAATTTCTACATTTATGGGTCCACAGTTTTGGATTGTACTATTATTATTTTGACAACCTGACTTCTATTGACATCTCTTATTCTTTTTACTGTTTTTATGCTTAATTGTTAGCTTTAAATGCTGTTTTTAATGCAAACCACTTCATTCTTGACAGTGATTTGTCATTACAGTTGCCAATTCCCCATTTATATAATAACCAGATTTATCATAATATATTATGTTATTATATAATTTATATAATAACTAGAACAACCTTTAAAGCAAGTTGAACAAATATTAGTATATTCATCAACTCAGCCTGATAAAAAAGACAGATGTGTACTAAATTTTAAGTTTGGCCCAAGTCCCACTGACTAACACAGAGTGGGCAGATTTTGTGACCTGTAAGGCGGTAACCAGGTGGAGATTGGCATGTTTTGGCTTCATTTTTGTAAAGCTGCCACGATTTATTTACAATGTAGTATTTTGGCTCTTGTGGTTTCTTGCATGTTGTAGTAACATTAGGTTCAGAGTTGGAGTTACCACATGGTTTGTGGACCTCCCACAGGGAAATGTTATTTTTGCATTTAAAAGAATAGATGAATAGACAGCCTGGCCATAAAACCTCACTACCTGGATCATTCCATTGAATTATTACTGCAGTGATGAATATGTTTCAGTTCTTTAACCTTTTAACTGATGCAGGGAGGTGCGTCTCATTCCTTAAAAAACATCAGTTTGTATATAATTCAGAGAAATTAATGTTGTGACATCTATTGTGATGTTGCACAATCATTGTGTGGCTTTGGTTACTGTGCAGTGTATAATTTAGAATAATTTGAGTCATGTTATTATCATGTATAAGAAAATATCTAAAGTTTGCTTTACACATTAGTCTAATAGTCAGAAAATTATTACATCTAGAAGAAACGTGGGAAAAAAAACCCACACTTGAAGAAGTAAACAGTGCATCCAGAAGTAACATTTGTCTTTTGTTACGTGAAAATGCTGCGATATAAACTGTCTTTGTCAGTCTTCATGGCTTCATTTCCTCGGTGGTAACAAACTCAGTCCTACGTCTCTTCACATCAGACTGAAGTGTATCAGATGAATCCCTCTGAAGTATGTGTGAGTATTTTTAATTATCCACATCTCATGTAGATGAGATGTTCCGCAGCGTACACACATTTCACCAAGCGAACAATCTGCCAGCAACACAAGCACATTTAATCGCGCAGCGTGACAGACAACACTGTAGACGGCCAACACTCCTGATGCGACAAATGAGCTGGAACAATAATGAGACTTGTTTCAACATCATGGAGCAGACAGACATGACATGAAAGCAAAAAGACATCTGTTGGTCAATGCACTCTTTATTCGACCTTGTTTACAGCCGCACAAATAAATACCTGCAGCAGAACGAGTGCAATTCCAGGTAGAAGAAGTGCAAGCAAAAGTGTATTTATTCTGGCATAAAAGTGCAATCAATAGCCATAACTCTAGGCATTCACTGTTCAAGCTTTTGTATGCTTTAAGGGAGATTAATACCTCTCAGCTGCAGCTCTGATTCTCATTTGTTTTTTCATTCATCTTCTTGTGAACCATTAGATTTAGTTTTTGGGAGGTTTACACACCTACCTATATGACCTGCCAAGTTGTAAAGCACAATTTTAAAGCCTCCTGCCTAATGTCGATGTATCACATATCTAAAGTTAATAGACCGAATGTCACTGCCAGGGATGTGGTTACAGTTGCAGAAAAAATTATTAGACCATCAAAAGTAATCAGAAACAAGGGTTATGCAGTCAAGTACTAACTCCTGTGTGTATCATATAACTAAAACAGACAGAAAAGAGAACATGGAGTGAATAAAAACATTGTTTTTGTCAGTACAGTGACAGATATTGATGGAAGAACTGAAGTGATTTTGGTTATTGTCGAGAAAACTGTGGATGGAGGCATGCATTCGCTGAGGGGGAGGGGTGGAAGTGGGCGGAGTAGAGAGAAGCAGGTGTGGACAGTGAGAGACACATTACTTTTATCAGCATTTTAGTGAAGTTTTAGCTGTGTTTTTGTGGTGAATTCTTGTAAATTGCATATAATGGTGATAGTGCTGTTTTAGTGTTCTACTAGTGTGTTTTGCTGTGTTTTTGTCGAGTTTTGCTGTTTTTTTTCTGTATTTGTTGGTTTGCATAGTTCATTGATAGTTGTATTTTAGCTGTAAAATAAGATAAATCTTTGTGTGTGTGTGTGTGTGTGT
>JAPQRP010050246.1:0-10898 GCA_037367295.1 Apogon hyalosoma
ATGCTTCTGCGTGAACTGTCAACAGAGCACAGTGACTGGGATGAACCACTCCCTGCTGAAAGAGAAAAGGAATGGAATAAGTGGAGAAATTCCCTGAATGATTTGGAACACCTACAAATACCAAGGTGTTATTTACCATTTTCACAATCTTCCGCACAGAAATGAGAACTGTACATCTTTTCAGATGCATCTTCTTTGGCAATCGGAGCAGTAGCGTACTTAAAAGCTATTGATAATGAAGGTCAGTGCCACACAGGCTTCATTATGAGCAAATCCAAAATAGCGCCACGCCCTGCACACACCATCCCTAGGTTAGAGTTGTGCACAGCTGTTCTTGCTGTTGAAATTTACGAACTCCTCAGAGATGAGATGGTCATTGCAATAGATGCCGTCAGATTTTACCCAGACAGTAAGATTGTTCTAGGTTACATACACAACAACACCAAAAGGTTCTACACATATGTTGCAAACAGGGTAACTAATGCATCAGAAAATCCACACTTCCATCACAGTGGTATTACACAGCAACAAACGACAACCCAGCAGACAACGCCACTCGACCTATTACAGCGGAAACACTCAAACTTACAAACTGATTCTCTGGACCTTAGTTTTTGACACAACCAGATTCAGAGCCACAACAATCTGACATTTTCACACTTGTTGATCCAGAAGATGTAGAAATAAGGCCTGATGTTCAAACATTCATTACCAAAACAACAGATGGACATCTAGGATCACAGCGCTTTGAAAAGTTTTCCCAGTGGATAAAACTGTGCCACACAATTGGATCACTCAACGCGTGTAGCAGCATCATTTAAGAACAAATCCAGACAGACAAAACTTGGATGGAAATGTTACCATGACGCATGCACTACTGACAAACTTTCACGAGTAAAAACACTCATAATAACAGTGCAACATGAAGCTTTTAAGGATGAGTTCAGATGCATTGAAACAAACCAACCATTACCAAAGCAAAGTTGCCTTAAGAAGCTGAACCCAGTCATTGATGAAGATGGTTTACTGAGAATAGGAGGACGTTTAGCATCTGCAAACCTGTCAAAAGAGGAAAAGCACCCTCTTATCATTCCACATCACATTGCAGTTCTTTTGGTCAGATATTATCATTAAAAGGTATCACATCAAGGTCACCACTTGACAGAAGGAGCTCTTAGAGCAGCAGGGTTTTGGATCATAGGCTGCAAACGTCTTGTGTCTTCTGTTATTCACAAGTGTGTGACTTGTCGTAAACTCAGAAGGACATTGGAAGTTCAAAACATGTCAGATTTACTGCCTGACAGAATCTCACCAATCCCACCATTCACCAGTGTTGGTGTTGATGTTTTCGGCCCATGGTCAGTGACAACACAATGTACTAGAGGTGGAAGCGCAGACAGTAAGAGATGGGCTGTGCTTTTTACATGTATGTCAACTAGAGCTGTGCATATCGAACTGATTGAAACCACGACAACATCCAGTTTCATAAATGCTCTTAGAAGATTTTTCACCATCCGGGGACCTGCACAGCTTCTGAGATCAGATAAGGGCACAAACTTTGTTGGAGCATGCAAAGAACTGAACATTAATCCCACAGATACAACGTTAACAACCTACCTGCAAGAAAAAGGTTGTAAATGGTTTTTCAACCCTCCACATTCATCCCACACGGGTGGGTCTTGGGAAAGACTTATTGGAGTTTCCAGACGAATTTTGGATGCAATGCTTCTTAAAAGCACCCTGCAGCTCACACATGAGGTACTGAGCACATTGATGGCAGAAGTTATGGCAATAATGAATGCAAGACCACTTTTACCAGTGTCAACAGATCCTGACGATCCAATCATTCTAACACCTGCAATGCTTTTAACACAAAAAAACAACACCCTGACAGCACCATCAGGAAAATTTACCACACCAGAACTCCATTCAGACCAGTGGAAATAAGTGCAGTCTCTTGCAGGCAGTTTCTGGAAACAATGGAGATGAGAGTAGCTTGTGACTCTCCAGAGCAGAAGAAAATGGACTGATGAAAAATCAAGCATCAACGTCGGTGACATTGTGTTGCTTAAGGATGGGCAAGTACACAGAAAGGACTGGCCCATGGGATGTGTTGAAAAGATGTTTCATGGGAAGGACAATAAAGTTCAGAAAACAGAGGTGAAGATAATAAAAGATAGACTTGTTAAAATGTATCTGAGATCAATTACAGAAAGGGTTTTGCTTTTGGCAAATGATGAATAGACATTGTAGATTGTAAGCTACTTGGTTACACAATGTTGTTTAAAATGTGTTAAAATTTGAATGTCATAGTGGTACAATATTATTGTACCAGACGGGGAGTATTCTGCCAGTACATTTGGGTTAACTAAAGTTTTATTAGTGTTCATTTGCAGTTGTTTGGTGCCCTCTTGTGGCAAAATATGAATAGTGTTTTTTCATTTTTACGCAGTGTTAAACGCATGTGCGGGGAATAACTGTGATGGAACAGTGATGACGCAGTTTTATGCAGAACATAGTACTTTTGTCTCAGCAATGGTCGCCTTGGACATTATTTGTCTTTTTACACGTTCCAAAAGTGATGTCAGTGGACAAGGTAAAGGACCATCTTGTCATCATTGGAGCCTACATCACAAGTGTTAGTTAGCTGTGGAGCATACGAAAAGAAGAAACTCGATGCGAGGGCAGTAAAACATCTTTTGTTAATTTGTGTAGAATGGAGCCAGTTTTGTGTTCAGTGAATATTCTCATATTTACAATGATGATAATATGAACTCATTGTCATTTTTTGCAGCTTCTTTGTAATTGCTTAAGAAACATCAGCAGTCACACTCATTTCCTACAGGAAATGTCCATTGTTCTATAATTATTCTATGTTGTCTATTTTTCTATTCATCTGTCTATTATTTAATGATGTCATGAAATAGAACATTACATTTTTTTTCCAGATTAATTCTTATTTCTTATATTCTTTTTGGCTATTCAGAGACACAGAGGCATGCTGGGAAGCTGAGTGCATGTGAAGGTGTGGAATGTGTTTGAAATCCTTTTATCATCACTACCACATTACCTGCAGAGCGAGGTTTGCTCCTTTGTCTGTCCACGATGAGTCCGTTCCAAGGCGCAACCAGCAACGAACAAAGCTGCGTTATAGCAAACGTAGTGGTGTAGTGACTCACTGCAGGGAAACACAAGCACAGGTAGGATATTTGGATGAAACAATTTTCATTACAACAGTTTAGTCCATCATCATAATATGGAATCAAGAGGTGTTAGAGACGGACAGACTGAACATGGACATAACAGGTAAAATAATACATTAGTCTGTGTTAATGATTCACTTTTTGCAAAGTTATAGTGATGAAAACAAAAATAAAAGCTTCTGCTTCTGCAGTCCTAATGCATGATTACTGTATAAATGTTTGTGTTAAGTAACACTGTCAATTAACTGGATTATGTATCTATTTCTATAAGATGTATGTTAATAATAGAGTGATGTGTTTACCCAGCAAATGGTCCTGTCCAGTCATTCTGTGCAGCACTGGACTGAGGGTACTGATGAAAAAAAACTGTCTGAAGGTCATCACTGACAACCAAAGCACGTGGAAAACAAAAAATCTGGACAGCACACACTCACGAAAACTCTTCTCTGAGAGAGATCAGCAAAGACGATGGAGTTGGAAAGAACAAAAAATGAAGCATACCTGTGTTTTAGTTTGGGACATGCAATTAAAATGAATCACCAACTTATCCAATGATACATTGATGTGTTGTGTAATGCAGTTCTACTGGGCTACCACCAGTTAACGCTCTTAACTAATGGGGCTAGGGCAGTAAGGGGCTGGAGCTAGGATGGAGAACAGTGATGCCTTTGTGATGTTACACATGTATTTGATAATGCTCCAACTTTCTCAGTAAAAGCTATTAAAGCAACACAACACACTATTTCAGCCTTCAAAGTATGTTTTCATTTTGATGGTACAACAACTCACAATAGGTTCATTTTCACTTTTGTCATCACTCCAGAGAGTCTGTCTTGTCTGCACTGGCACTATGCAACTTCTGGGTTCAGACTGGGACCCCTACACAAAAAGAACTATAAAATTTTACTGCGTTACAGCATACATCATTGATGCATCATGTAGTTGATGGGTGCATGTGCACGCAGCAGTAAGGAGTTTGGCATCCCGGTTTTTGAGCTTTTGTGTTCATTTTTAAGGCATAAAGGAGACGAGCTCCAGGGGAATGTTTGCTTCCAAATGGATTTTAAGGACTGTTGTGTCATGGCTTTCACCGAGATATGGCTCACCAAACAGGACCACAACTCTGATCTCGCCATTGACACAGTAACAGGCTGGAGATAGGATGAAGAGGGATGCCTTTATGATGTTATACATGTATTCGATACTGCTCCAAGTTCCTTAGTAAAAGGTATTAAACGCTACAATATTTGTCAGTATCCTGAAGCTCCACTACACCACATACATCAGTGTATTTAAAAGATAATCCATGCATTACATTATTATTTATATTATTGTGTATTGCATAAGTACATAATCCATTAGCATTTCACACACCTTGGTGCTCAGTGTCAGTCCTATCAGGTGAGGTTTCACTCTCTCTACTCTGTACATCATTGTTCGTGTCCATCTGCCCTGAAAAATACAGGATACCTGTGCTTTAGTTGATGACAATATATAATTAATGTGATCACTCACAAGTCTTTTGATTATGTACAGCATTAGAACACGATGCATTAGCACATCACACACCTTGGTTCACAGTGTTGTTGCTGTTACTGGTCATTTCTGTCCGCCCAACACTTGCACTGTTTGATTCACCACAGGTTTTCCTGTCAAAGGTCAAAGGTTAAAACAGTGTTTGGAAGTTTCCTCAGTTCTATTCAATTTATATCATTCTTATTGTACTGTAGTATTTGTTAAACAAAATTGTCCAAGCAAGAGCGAATATCAGAAAAATTCTCCAAAACATTTCTATTCATTTAGGTTAAACCAGTATAGTTAATGTCAAATCACATGATCTTACCAATCAAATATATAAGTTACCCGTATGTGTAGTGTTCAGGCAGTGGGTAAGGAATTAAGGTTCTGGGCATCAGAAACAAAGTTCTGAGCAGGTGAATGACACTGCAGGCAGATATGAAGAGGAAGGAGGCGTAGATGGAGATGCCAGCTTCATGTGCCAACTAAAAATGACAGGGTGGTGATGAATATATGAGATGTAAATCTTTCTTTATGAGGGACGTGTGGATGTTTCTCACCTTGACTATAAGGAAGAGTGCAGCTGAGGAGCCATAAGCTCCACTGTAGAGAGTGATGACTGTGGACCGACGTGAACGAAACAAGTTCCCAACCTTAAGGAGAAAAAAGAGAAGAAAAATAAATAAATAAATAAATGTGTGTGTGTGTGCGTGTGTGCGTGTGTGTGTGTGTGTGTGTGTGTATCTGTGTATGACCCCATAAGATTAGAAAAAGTTAGTGGTTCATGATGATAAGAAAAGAGTAGGACAGGCCACAGATTTGACATTTGAAAACCAGTGAAAAAAGATGTGAATGAATTGAGAGATTGGAAAGATTAAAGAATTGTTAATCTAGAACAAAATGCTTTAGCGATAATTGCAAAAGTGCAAAGTGGTTTATTGTGTTGAGACAAGACTTCAACATTGATCACGTCTTCACTGTTCAGAAAGACTTGAATTACAGGATGTCTAGACACATCAGAATAAGACCTATTTAGAAGAGGATACAATTCCACACAACAACTAACACAAACTCATCTTTAGCTTTAAACCGGGGACATTTCTGGTTTTGAGATCAACACCTTAGATTCTGGACCATCTGAACAGTACACTGTAGTTTTATTGATTCATTGCTAAGTAAGGAAAAAGGAAAAACCTCATAATCTGTGGTTTGTTTGCAGTTTAATGATATTGGGCCTTAGCAGAGGAAGCAGGATTTTCCTCATTTGGAGTTGGAATGAACATGAAATTGTCAATTGATTCTCTGTGTTTGTTTCTTTACCTGCATGTTGGAGAGTAGGAGCGCTGAACCACCCACTGCTATGAATGTAACAGCTGGGTAGAGCAGGACGGACAGGGCTGATGGGAAAATATTCAAATGAGTAAAACTAGCACATAAGAAAGTAATGCCACTATTTATTTGAATGATACAAAGTAAAAAGAGAGCAAAGCAGATATTTTACCAGGTGTTGAGAAGGCTATCATCAAAGTACCGCTGGTGAAGAGAATTCTGAAGGGAGAAATTGTAATATAATTCTTCGGTCCAAAATATGATGACGTGCAAACAGTCGTTAAATATCTACCAACCCTGAAGCTGCATTTCATCTCAGTGATACTGTGATGAGCTGAGCATTAACATCAACATTCTGTTCATGAAAACAGCCCAACATGATGTTTAACTGGTGTCCTCATTTCTAGTTCACTTAACACACAGAGCAGCAAATTAGTATAAGCAATAGAACAAAAGAGCAGGTGGTGATGATACTCATGTTAAGGTGCACTGTTGACCTTAAGATCCTGTGAAGTAAAGCAAAGACATGACTTCATAGTATATGGATCTCTTCAGTCTTGAAGATTAACTATTTTGAATTACATGTTTTCTTGCAAGTTTAGAAGAGAAATATATAATGCAGGCTAGTATAATATGAATGCTAACTCAGTAAAAAGAATCCCCAAATCCCCTCATCAGGCATGAACCTGACCATAAAGTCTGTGTCCACCCTAGTCTGCAGTGTCTTTTCACCAGATAACGGACTGCCAGGTAACTCAAGAACAAAAAAAATATGATTAATATGACTAAAATTACCAAATGTGACAAATCACTTTAAAGTAAATGTAGGCCTACTCACTACATCTAGAACTAGTGTCTGTCAAAGGTGCTAACAAACCTCTGAAGCAACCAAATGAGGTGGTATGTGTTTCATAGAACGTTTAAGTGACTGCAACAAAAGACTGACCTAAAATGTATTGGGGGGGGGCTTCAAACTTTTGGTGTATAATGTTCATATATCCAAACTAGTGGAAAAAAGCTATTCTATGCTTTTGGCAGGTTCTCAGTTAGTTCATCATAATCTGGAGTTCTCTGGTTCATCAGAAAATGTTGCACTACTTGTACAAATGAATCCCAAGCTGTTAAACAAGCTGTTCAGTGAAAATCCCAGCTTTCAGCTTTGCATCATGTTGGACTGCATCAGATGTTTTTTCAAGTATTGATAACCAGAGGTGGGTAATCCCCGCTCCATAGAGTAAAACTCCTGCCATGTATTTGTTCTACCCATTCGCTTAACACAGGTGATTCCACTAATTATCCATCTACCTGGATGAAGAGCTGTGCTCATCAAAATGGGCAGGTTCAGTGAGTGGTTGGAACAAATACATGGCAGGACATTTACTCAATGGAACTGGGATTTTCCACCTCTGTCGATAACCATCTGAACTGATCCACTGACACTGTGTCAACGAAGCTGATTTAGGTTAAAACAGGTATTTTAATGGTGACCTGTTGTCATGCAAAGTGATTTGCTTACAGAAATAAAAGAGATTTACAGTGACACTGTATTTATATTGAAATGTTTCTTCAGGATGGAATGGCAGATTTACTGTTTCATTTACAGCACTAGCCATACTGATGTTTTTCTACTGCCTATTGTCTACAAAGCATCCAATAGGCCTATGTCCTCCTAATTTCTGCAAATATACAGGACCAGCATGCACCACACTGTTGTCATTGTCCCGCCTCACTAATTTCATATAACAGAATGGTCTGGATGGCAGAGTGGAGGTGATTAGAGGAGTTTGTGTTCAGATGTCATATAAATATATATATCGTATATACCCGTCTGCAGAAATGAAACACTTACATTTACTGTCAACCTCAGTGTGTGTACACACACACACACACACACTGAGGTTGACAATAAATGTAAGTGTTTCATTTCTGCAGACAGGTTAAGTTTTCTAAGAAGCTGTTAACCTTTGCTGAGTCAAATGACTATTACATCAAATAATCAGACAGTACACATGCGTGTACCCAACAAGAAAACATTATTTTCCACCTCTTGTATTTGTTACCCCATAATAAAATTTAAGGCAGTGGCTACTGCCACAGTACTGTGGCACAAAATATTGGTTTATCTGTTGCCACAGAGCCAATCAAATATTAGCATTTGTACTAGAACCAATCATGGATACTGTTCCATGAACTCATTAGCCTCTTGTTGCCACAGTACTGTGGTGACATATGGAATATACTTCAGTGTATTCTTTTGTGCATTTTGCTACCACGGTACGGTGGCAAGTGATGGAAGAAACAACAAATTAGTGATAGCATATGGTACAGAATAGAAATTATTGTTCAAATTCTGCACTCCGAACGTCGTCCCATACTTCAACCAGGAATTGAAACCAAGTTTTCCACTTTCCAGTTGGATACGTAACCAGGTGTGCTAAATCTCCACTGTGTTTAAGATAAACCTATTTGCTATCTGTCTGCCCTGGTACTTTTCGAGATGCAATGAGTTACCAGTCTAGACATGATATAATGAAGGCACTGATTGGCTCTGTGGTAATAGACAAACCGATATTTCGTGCCACAGTACTGTGTCAATAGCCACTTCAAAAATGTAGTTATTTTTCAACACAATTCAGTGTTGTTGTTTCTTTCCTCATGACTACCAGAAGGCATGGTTCTTGACCCTCTTACTAACTTATATGCATGTACCTTTAAAATTATTTTACTCTTTACAATTATTTATATACTTTAATGTCAATAAACAAGATGCTAACTTACATTCCCCAGAGTCGAGTGAGTGTAGTGCCAAACTTGTCGAGCATAACACCATTGGTGAAGGTCAGAAAAGTTTGTGTACAGGAAGCAGCAGTGAAAATGATTGAAAACTGCTCATCCTGTTCACCACAATCTGGTAGAGAAAAAATAACAGGATTTCAGTTATTGGAAGTAACAGTGTATGGCAAATTAAGAGACCATAAATATAAGGGCTCCTTTTTTTGTATAAAGAAAAAAAAAATTAAACACATATTTTGCATTGAAATTAATCAAGCATTAATAATGCTACACAGGTCCATATTCCTGTGTAGAAGGAATGAGGATACCCAACTGACCTAAGGCCTGTGTTACATTGACTTCTGTGATGTTGACACACAGCCAGCTCAAGTATCCCTCCTCCTTGACGATGAAAACAAGCGAGGCCCATCCAAATACAGCTCCAGTGAAGAACAGACACTCCACCAGACCAGTAATAAAGGTGAGCCAGCGACGCACTGATGAACACTTCTCAAAAGACGCCATGATGCCTCACACAGACGGACTACCTCCAAATGACTAACTCCAAAAAGTGTCCTTTATATAGAGCATCTCTTCTATCGAGGAGAAAAAGTGCCCTTCCTCATTTGGTCTCTCCCTCCCTCCCTCCCTAAAACCGCTATGTGTATTAATGGAAGATTATTTATATAATGACATGTTTTTTGTAGAATCATGAAACAGTTGAGCTGAGTAGCAGTGTTTATAGTCATTAAATATAATTAACTGTATGTTTTGAAGTAACTCTCATAACCTGAATCTGCAGGTGAAGTGACACGGTCCATTATTTTTAAATCATGTTCTGTCCTGTTGTAATCATTGTGTTGGAACATTGATGATGCCCCAGGGCCACTTTGTCTCTGTGCATGTTTAAATCTAAAAATGATAAGATAGATGGTAAAAATATACAGTAAATTAACATTTAGGACATATAATCTATACTGAAAATGACATTTCTGTTTTGTTATGTAATTATCTATGTCCATCCATCAAGGTCATCACTATCTTTTCTTTGTAATTTACCATCAATATAATAAATAATGTTGCCTCATTATGAAGCTACCACAGTAATTATGAATATGCTGGTGTCTTGTTTATAGGTCGATATTTTTGTCTGTGTTTTAAAGGGTAATATATCACCTTGACTTATTTATCGTACTATATTACAGTATATCATCTCACAACCCTGGTGTCACGGTACATATTGTAGCTGATACACAGCCCTATCAGAGACATGTATAAGTCAGTACATTACCCGTAGTAGTTTGCAGTCAGCACGGACACATTTGGGAAAGGGACACATGTAGCGGTGCTGTGGCAAAATCAAAGTATACATTTAAACAACCTAAACCAACACTTAAAGTAACTTAAGTTCATAAATGAACTTGTCATTGCTGTTCAACTCAAGAGTGATTGCAAAAAAAGTCTCAAGCATGAAAATTTTTCTTCAGGTCAGGTAATGAGGAATGGGTCATTGGTGGGCCTATATCCAGCAATTCACAGGTCTGCGTAGGAGCAAATTAAGAAATCATAGGCCCCTGAGCAATAAGGTCTTGTGGCCCCTCAACCACCCAACTCACACTGAATACGCTTAATGTAAAGGTGAGTCTGGCAGGCCCTCCCCTGAGAAAATGTAGGAAATTATAGTATCTAAAGTGCCTTTTCATGCAAGTTCAGATGGAAACTACTTGTTTGAGTATTATGCAAATACAATGCAATTCTACTCATTAATCCACCACCGGATCTGCATTAGGAAGTATGAGCTGAGCTTTCAATGGTATTGTGATAACACTTGGTTTGGGCTTTCACCTCCCCATAAATAAGAGGTCAGGGCCAAAACAATATTAATACATATAATCTTCTTTTTCACTGCTATTTAATTCACATTGTACAACTAATTCTATATCTAGAATCACTCTGTGTGTGTGTGTGTGTGTGTGTGTGTGTGTGTGTGTGTGTGTGTGTGTGTGTGAGTGTGTGTGACTGAGTGAGTGTGTGTGTGTGTGAGTGTGTGTGTGTGAGAGAGAGAGAGAGAGAGAG
>JAPQRP010050247.1:0-10895 GCA_037367295.1 Apogon hyalosoma
CATCAGATATGACCCATTTGGACGTTCAGAGGCTCCGTAGTTACCATGGAAACACCGTCATCTTCTACAACATTGACCACCAGTAAAACCCATGGAGTTGGATCAGTGACAGTGGATGGACACATTTTTTTTTGTGTTCAGTCAAAGATATCTGTGCTTAAAAAGTCACTTTTTCTTCAGTTTTCTCTGTTTTTTAATATAATGACCCTTAACTATAACCTAAACTTTCATGAACATCTACATGATCAGTAAATTATATACAGGAAAAAACATGATTTTCACTGAAAAAAAAAAAAAACACAAAATACAGAGAATAATATTAAAATAAATAGTGATAAGTCATTTAAGAAAGCTGAATCTAGAGGAAAAATGCCTTTAGGAACTGCCACAAAAGTAACACTGGGTCTTTATGGGCGTTAATGAAGGGTGTTAGGATGCAAAATCAGAAAACGCTCACCTCAGATACATTAACATCAAACTTACAAGGCTGATTTGAGAATGTAAATGTAGAAAGTAAAAAGTCATCAGAAAAATACTAACTGAACAAACTAAAAAAACATATAAACTGCATGTTACTTTGCAGATTGACTCTCCTGTTCTATTATCTGCTGTTTTCCCATGATGCTCTGTGTCTGAGAGTAAAGATAGGCCTGTGTATCTGAGGGTGTGCTGGCATGCGGCAGCCTGTCGGCGCATACTGGGAGGTGTGTGTTTGTGTTTGGATGTACAGTATGTGTGTCTACTTGTCTGCCTTCTTATATATCGTTTATGTGAGTATGTGTCAGCACACGAGCCTGTTTACGTGAGGATGCGTTGGCTGATCTGCCAAAGGGGAAGGCGATCCTTCACGGAGACGGCAGGTCTCAACCCGTCTGTGTGTAGGCGTTGCGAGCGTGTGGTTGAATGACGGCCTGCGCTGACGGCTGGACGTTCAGCGGCAGGTATCAGCGAGTCACGGGCAGGGAGCGAACAGATGGAGCCGAACTTATTATGCTGTATATGTATAATGTGTTTATAGCTCTAGCTGTGTGTACATGCACGGTGAGTGGGTCAATCTGGGGTCGGACGGTGATAAGACATATTCAGTGCTGGAATATGAGTAGTTTTAATCTTACTGATGCGACTGACAGTTTGGCAGATTTATACTTAAACTCCACTGCTTTTCAGAGGCAAGGGTTGGACTTTTTACTCTAATTCGTCCGACAACAACATAAGTAAATTATGTTTCGGATTAGAATTTTTGATCCAGGATTAACAAAATTCACCTCTTTCTTCACCCTTTATAGGGCACTCATAGAAATACTCTGAAACTCATAATTTCAGTCTTAATGTGTTACTGGAGGACATAACAAAACTTTATTACTTTTGTGAATGTTTTTTTTTTTTTTTTTCCAAATTGTATTGTTAAGTAGAAAATCAAAGTCAGCGAAGTTACCGTATTCGATTCCTTACCCGTAAGCGGCAAAAAATAAATACAATTAAAAAAAATCCAAGATGTATATATAAAAATATAAAATAACAAATGTAAGGTGAAAGGAACGTGTATTTTAGAATGTCAGAACAACATTTTTAGAACATTAAAACATTAAGTGCTGATCCAGACACACATTATCCCTTTGAACATGTTGAGTTAATGATAGATTTTGCATGAATTTTTCTCTCCGTGCAATATCTCCTAGGTTTATTTTTTTAAATATTACCCTCTGCATTTGCATTTTTCAGTGAAAATCAGGTGTATTCCTATTTTTAACTCACTAATCATGTAGATATTCATGCAGATTTCAGCAAAATAACTTATTATGAAATCAAGTGTCCTACAGCTACTGCTATTTGTCAAACTGCACGGGTTTTTACTGATGAATCAGTGTTATGGAGCGTCTGTGCTTCCAAAAAAGACAAGTCAGATGCTGCTGAAAAGCTGAGAAACTGTATTTTACCTGGATTATTTAATGTATTGATAGAAATAGAGGATCAGAAGTTATTAAACATTATTGATCAGTAGATGCTTTTGGTCGCCAGTGGTTATTCAGGTCTTTGAGGGTTAAAATGTCATCAGTATATAAAACTCAAATATAAAATAGTTAACCCTTTAACCCCTGAGACATTATTCCAGGTAAACTGAATTGTTGTCTATTTCAGTGTCATAAAAGCTGCTGTGAGTATGTGCTGGTGTTCCTTTTCTTCAGTGGTTTTGCTTTACTGCGCATTTTAGGGTCAAAACAGGTGGAATGACAGAAAAAGACGAAGAGAGGAATTGAAGTTTGACAGGTTTTTACTAAAAAAGGCACCCAGAATGTACATCAGTAAGAGATTTAGGATGTTGAACATGAACTGGGAACTGGAACACACTGAACAACAAGTATTTATATTTTGGCCCAGTAGTTTTAGTTTTGAAGCTCTTTTTTTTTTCTCAGCTGCTTTTTGACACCTAGTTGAACTCCAAAAAAAGCAGTTACACAGTCAAAACTCTGTAAAAACACAGTAATAAAAAAAAAAAAAAAAAAAAAAAAAGGAAAACCACCACAACACTGCAAAGAACAGTAAAAACAAAACAAAACAAAAAAATCACAAGGAAAATGGTGCTAACAAAAAAAAAAAAAAAAAAAAAAAGCCCAGACAGTCTATTTTTGAGTCGGTCTCACTCACTGCTCTGCGTTTTGCCCCCCGTTACGCAGGAGGGGTGTACTGAGCATGCTCAGATGTCTATGGAAAGAACAAGGCCTATCCCATCAGCACATTTAAAATTTTTAACTATTGAGCAAATGATTGAATTTTTATGACTATTTAAAATAAATCATACATTCGGTAACGCTCACCACAGACACGTCAGGGGTTAAAGGGTTAAATACTGACAGGGAATGTTTTAGTCTACAGTGACTACTTGGACTTCTCATGCTTTAAATAGGTTTCTCTGACAACACTTTTACAGTCAGGTTTCGAATGTACACATGTAGGAGTATTTCCACATAGCGGTTTGCGTACTTTTACGTATGTAATGAACACATCCATCGACGCCCGCATTAAATCCACATTAACTCAGTCAACCCTTTCCTTCCTCTACTTTTCAATATGTCTCCCCTGTTTCATTGTCATACCCACAATCCTTTGCAATCTCCTCAAGTACCACAAAATCATGGCATTACACTCAGAGTGTGTGTGGCTGGGTGTATTTGGTTCTCTGTAAGTCTATGGTTACAGAGCTCGGTCTGTGCCAAGCTCTCAGACAGATGCTAACTTTAGCGTAATGTGTACATGCAATGCTTGTATTGTTGACCACAAATGCACAGGCTGAGGTTTTCTTTTGTTCTATCCAAAGCAGGGCACAGCAAAAGGGAAGATTTAGACATAAATATATACATTATATTTAGATGTACATGCATGTTTTTTTGTTTTTTTTTTAAGAAAAGGGATGCCTAAATTGTGGTGTTGGTCGTCTCTGCATCAAACTAGGTCATATATTTTGTTTACATAGGCATTTAAAGTTTTTTTGCGGCCTCCACTTCCCCCTCTTACATAATCAGCCATCTAGGTCACAATTTCACGACTAGCACAAACAGAAGCAGGTTTTCGGAAAAAGGAAAGAAGATGAAGTGCATAAAACGACGCTGAAAGGGAGAATTTAGGGCCCCGTGCTGGAACGTTTTAATTTTGGCTTATATTTTCACCAAAACGAAACACTGAAGAAAAAATAAGGAAATCTCAACTGAG
Organism: Apogon hyalosoma; assembly: GCA_037367295.1. NCBI lineage: Eukaryota > Metazoa > Chordata > Actinopteri > Kurtiformes > Apogonidae > Apogon > Apogon hyalosoma. Next base: position 3,709 of record JAPQRP010050247.1, read on the forward strand.
ATTTGTGAAGTGTGAGCTGATCAAAACAGGATGCGCAGCAACTACCGAGAAAAAACCTGAATAAACCCATATAATGCCAGCAGACTTTGGTTTAGGCTGTACCTGAACCATCTACTGATGTAAATGATAAATAAAATGAACAAAAATGAATAAAGAAATTACAAAATAATAAATAATGTGGAAAAAATGTACAAAAATGAAGGAAAAAAAAGAATAAAATAAGCAACAAAATGGATAAAAACAGCCTAAGTAATTAAAAATGTATAATAAATCAACAAAATAATAAACAACGCAAACAAAATAAGCCACAGATCTATGTAGTTAGACAAATAACAGTGGCTGGAGACACTTTATGTTCAGTTAATGATAGATTTGACTGGAAAAAGTCACTTTTTCTTAATTTTTTTCTGTTTTGAATTTACTCTGAGCTTTGATGAACATCTACATGATCGGTAGATTAAATATAAAAAAAAATACCTGATTTTTACTGACAAAAATGCAAAATAAAGTGGATAATTCCAGAAAAATTCTAGCACTGGGTCTTTATGGGTTAATGGTATAATGAATAATGAAAGGGTGATACTTCACTCACGGAAGGTTAAATGTAAATAAAAGTTAATTTGGAAGTTACCACAAAAACTATCCTAGGTGCGTAAGAGTTAACAATGCTTTGTAAAGAGAAAAACTTGTTATTTTGTAGTGTGAGTGGTGTCTCTGATCCAGAACAGTGATCGGATCAACAGTGCAATAAATACTAAACGCGTCGAAGAAAGCACGATTCATGCATGAGATCCAATGTTTTGTCATTTATGGAAAATTTTCTGCAACTTTTTCCAGCTCTTTGTCACTTTGGCTGCTTGTAAAATCGCTCATCTTATACGCAGTCACTGCTCATAGAAAGAGAAAGGAGATTTAGGTCAAGATCTCGCGGCCAAATTTTAACCCATAAAGACCCAGTGCTACTTCTGTGGCAATTCTCAAATGAATATTTCTCTATTTAACCTTTCTTAAATGATTTATCACCTTTTATTACAATATTATCCTCTGTTTTTTGCATTTTTAAGTTGAAATCACGCATTTTTGCTATATTTCATTTACAGATCATGCAGGTGTCCATAAAAGCTCAGAGTAAATACAAAAGTTATTATATCAAAACAGAGAAAATGTACGAAAAAGTTACTTTTTCAGTTAATCTCATTAAATGAACATAAAGTGTCTCTATCCACTGTCATTTATCAAACTACATGGGCTTACTATTTTTTCTACAGTTTCATTTAGTTTGCGGCTTTTTTCATTTTTGTTGTTTATTATTATGTTGATTTATTTTGGATATATTTTGCTTTTTTTTTTTTCCTCAGTGAAAGTCAGGCATTTTCCCATATTTAATTTACTGATCATGTAAATTTTTATAAAAGATCAGATTATAGTTGAGCGTTATTATATCAGAAACAGGGAAAACTGGCGAAAAAGTGTCTTTTTTTAGCAAAGACATATTCAAGAAAAGATTTAAAGAGTTACTGAAAGAGTACTTATTTGCAGAACAATGCTTGGCGTCTGCTGATGTTTAGTTGATTGACATTACATGGATATATAACTGTGAAATATATCTGACCATTCACAAATTATGCTAAAAACTACTTTTCGGGAAGTATTGTTAATTGAACTAGGTCCTGTATTAAGTCCTGTATTATATATATGTTGTTTTTGTTTTGTAATTGTGATGAATGGTTTCGTTGTTCTTTGCGTTGTTTTGTTTTGTGTGTGTGTGTGTGTGTTCTTGGTAATTTGTGTAGTGCAGTGTAAAGACAACTGTGTTGGGTGTGGACTCCAGGCAGAATAGCGATGACCTAAGCTAAAGCTAATGGAGATCATAAAAACAAGCGTTTCCATCCACTGTCATTTGTCAAACTCCATGGGTTTTACTGATGAATCATCGTTGTAGAAGATGATGGTGTTTCCACGGTAACTACGGAGCCTCTGTGCGTCCAAATGGGTCATATCTTATGACCATGAAAAGATGACAAACCGTATTTTACGCCAGAAAATAAAATTCTCACTTTGTGCAGTCAAGCTCAACTTGGTTTTTCTGCCTCCGTCCATACTAATATACATTATATAGCCTAAATGTCATCAAAAATGTATGTTTATTTGCAACATTTTATAGTTTATTTACATAAACAAATACAGTTTTAGCAAAAAAAAAAAAAAAAAAAGTCTCAGTTTTCAATGTCTGGGGGTCGCCAAAAATTTGTGATGTTCAAATGGGGCCAAAAAAAGTAGGAACCACTGGGTTAACCCATAAAGAGCCAGAGCTACTTCTGTGGCAGTTCCCTAATTAACATTTATCGCTATTTAACCTTTCTTAAATGATTAATCACCAATTATTATTATATCATCCTCTGTATTTTGCAATTTTTCAGTAGAAATCACACATTTTCCTGTATTTAATTCACTAGTCATGTAGATGTTCATAAAAGTTCACGTTAAAGTTGAGGGTTTTTATGTCAGAAATAGAGAAAACTGCAGAAGAACTTACTTTTTCAGCAAAGATATTAATAACTGATCGTAAACTCAGTGTGTCCATCCACTGTCATCGTTCCAACTCCACTGGTTTTACTGGTGAATCAATGTCGTAGAAGATGACGGTGTTTCCACGGTAACCATGGAGCCTCTGTACATCCAAATCCAATCCAATCCATATTTATTTATAGAGCACAAATTTAAACATCCACAGATGTTTCCAAAGTGCTGTACAATAAAATAAATACAATAAAACATAATAAAAGATAAAAAAAACATTACTAAAATAAAAACACATTGAGACACGATAAATAAATAATAAATAGACAAATGGGTCATATCTGATGACAATGAAAAGACGACAAACTGTATTTTACACCAATTATTTACACGTATTGATAGGATTAGTGGATCAGCAGGTATTAAACCGTTTAGATCAGCAGATGGTTTTGGTCGTCGGTGGATGTTTGGGTCTTTAGGGGTTAATTTTGGGGTTTGTTGACAAAGTGCTTGAGAAACACCAATGTGGGTCAGCGACCTTTACCAAACCTCCGCCTGCTTCTGCACAGGCGAGTCGCTCTGTGCGTGTGTTTGTGCAGGGTCTCACGTTTCTAAGCAGCTACAGTATCCGCTGAACTAGAAGAGATGCTTTCAGGAAATCTGGGCATATGTGTCATTAGTGCGCCTGAGTCGGCGTGCGCGCTCCTCAGACCCGTGCACGCTCCCATCATTCAAAGGGTCTGCGTGGCTCTAATTGTCCGCCCTGTCTGCCCACATTAACAGCCTGTTTGTTCCACGGGCCTGATGTTTGTCCTGGGCCCCAACGTAGGGCAGGCCCCTGAAAAAGATGGGGGATAGGATATGGGAGGGGACAAGAAAAAGAGAGAGTGTGTGTGCGTATGTGTGAGAGGGGGTCTTGCCATGGTGCCTGGCCCCTAATGGGATCAGAGGGGAGCGGCAGCGTAAGGGGGATAAGGTCAAGCTGAGGTGCTGCCAACTCTGGTTAACCACAAGCCGACCCGACTCCTTCGGGACAGGTGTTCTCTCACGCCATCGCTCCCACTCTCCCGTTACCCCACTTGCTCTTTTAGCCCCCCCCACCCCACCCCACCCCTCATTTTCTTCTCATTTTATTGTCCTTTTCTTTTTCTGCTTCCCCGTATCGAACACTCCTCCTGGGGTGAGGGTTGGATATTCATAGTGTTACTGGAGCTGTCTTTGAAATGAAGAGATAGAAGGGGCAGGGCGCCATGGTAACACGTTAAGGTGGGATGGAATTGCTAATAATGCAGTAGAATTCGTGTATATATTATTTATTTTATATCCTCTTGAGATCCGGAAATGCATTTTGGTCCTTTCACAGCTTTATATTAACCCATAAATTTTCCCAGTGGCAGGATCAATAAAGTCTTATCTTATCTTATCTTATCTTATCTTATCTTATCTTATCTTATCTTATCTTATCAAGACCTAAACAGCCACTGGAAACTATATTCATCTAGTGATATAAAATGTTTAATACCTGTCGATCCACTAATCCTAACACTAAATGTAAATAATCGGTGTAAAATGCAGTTTGTCACCTTTTCATCGTCATCAGATATGACCCATTTGGACGTTACCGTGGAAACGCCGCCATCTTCTACAACACTGATTCACCTGTGGGGTTGGATCAATGACAGTGGATGGAGACACTTGGTTTTAGATCAGTTAATGACAGATGTTGTTTGTGAAAAGTCACTATTTCCTCAGTTTTCGATGTAATAATTGAGTTTCATTTAGTTTATTTCGAATACGCAACCAAACAAAGTAATCCTACCTAGTCCTTATAAATGGAACAGATTCGAAGACAAACAAAACAAACAAAAAACCTGTATGTGCACATGAAAACAAAGTATGACATCATTTGCACATTCGAAAAGGAGTGGGAGGAAGTATAACCTATTTAATCCCATCCCTTTTCCATACGACAGTCTATCGTTTAGCTTCCTATCAGCGTAATATATGAAAAATCAAGTCCCTTGGATCAGTCATAATCATCAATGTCATCTTTTCGTGGTCATCAGATATGACCCATTTGGACGTTCAGAGGCTCTGTAGTTACCGTGGAAACACTGTCATCTTCTACAACACTGATTCACCAGTAAAACCCATGGAGTCTGATCGATGACAGTGGATGGAGACACTTGATTTATATTCAGTGAATAATTTATTTTACCAAAAAAGTGACTTTTTCTTCAGTTTTCTTTGTTTTTAATAAAAGAACCCTCAACTTTAATCTGAACTTTTATGAACATCTACATGATCGGTGAATTAAAAATAGAAAAATACCAGATTTTCACGGGAAAAATAGGCAAAATACAGAGGAAAATATTATAATAAATGGTGATGAATCACTTAAGAAAGGTTAAATAGAGATAAATGTTAGCTGGGGAAATGCCACAAAAGTAATCCTGGGTTTTTATTGGTTAAGCAATTATTGTGCAACAGTGTACGAGAAGGTTTTTTTTTTTTTTATCTAGCAATTTTGCAGATAACTGTAGAACTGACACAAGTCCAGTGACATAACTTAGAATGTTATTACTTTATTTAGAAACATTATTGCATTACTCATAAATGTAACATCACCACAACATCTCTGATACCTCGGCCTCCGTATCTGATCTACGCATGACTGAGACAAAAAAAAAAAAAAAAAAAACTCCTTCGATGCCGAACTGCACTATCTTGTGAAGAAATGTTGTGGGAACTTTCTTTACCTTTAATCTAAACCAACATCTAATCGTATATGTAGAGCAACGATTTCAACTTGTGCAAAAAAAAAAAAAAAAAAAAAAAAAAGAAAAAAAAAAAGGATTGACAGTGTAGTAAAACTGACAATTTAACGCTGCATGTATGAATGAGGACGAGCACAAAGGCAGAGACGGCTGTCAGTCATCGGTGTAGGAAATGAATTCAGCTGTTGATTTTCCCATGTCACACACTAGAGTGATGTGGGACGGTTGTGTAAGAGAATTCCTTACATGCATTTCTGTCTTCGTGTGCATGTATATGTTTGTTTCCTGGTGTTCTTACTTGGTACTTGTCGGTGCACGCTTTGTGGCTAAACTTTTTAAAAAGGTCTGCAGATGCGTGTGGCACTTGGGTGTGCGTTAGTGCAAAAAAGTCATCGCAAACACCATCAGTTTTCAAGCATCTCGATCTATGCAGGAAAAGATCGAAAGGCGACAGCTTTAACCAACACGTTTATGGGTTGGTGTTTTGTGTTGCTGCATCAATATGGGAAGAAAGAGGTGACAGAACGACAGAAAGAGAGAGAGAGAGAGAGAGAGAGAGAGAGAGAGAGAGGGAGTGTGTTTGTATGCTGAAGAGGAAGCCGCCGTGGTGAGATTAACAGCTCTTATCTGAAGCTGTGAGCACACTGCAGAGCTAGTTGAGAAACCACAGTGTACGTAGAAGAGCAGACAGGTACACAAGCTGAGTGCTGATGAGAGGCAGATGAGAGTTTACGATTAGCACAGCAGCTGTTTCACACAAAAAACATGCACACATGCAATCCGACATCAGGCACATATGACACCAGGAGGTTTTGCAGACTAGCTTCCAAAGCATTACTTCACACTCTACATCAGAGGTGTCAAACTGGTTTTAGTTCAGAGCCCACATCCTCCCAGTATGATCTGAAGTGGGCCGGGCCCGTAAAATCCTTTCGTTTTTCCATCTATTTGTTTATTTCGAGCATTTGCAGAATACGTGCAAATTCAAAATTCCCAAATCATTCATCTACACGGGAAAAGGAGAAGAAGAAGAAGAAGACAAACATATTTAATCCCACCCTCATTCTCATCAACGAATAACTTAACGCAATAATGTTTTAAATACGTGCTCCTGTCCTTAGACTTCAAGCCAGAATGATGGACAAAATAGGCCTAAACCCAACCTATAGTCCTAACTGTTGTAGCGGCTATTTGTCATCAAACTAGAACAACTTTAAAGTGACTGAACTTAAGACTAAAATAACTCAAATAACCACTAGATGCACCATGGGTTTGTGGTTTACGCAGTCAAAAACACAATGTCCATACCATAGATGTAATTCAAAGTGGTTGATTCACAGGCTTTCTGCAGGCAAACAACAACCAAGGCCCTTTTGCTGTCTCCCCTGCTCATCCTGTCTGACTTGACAACTGTGGCTGACTGACTGACTGACAAAAAACCAAAGGCCCACCCAGGTGCATGATGGTCTAACTTCCTGCTGCCTATTTATACCCAGGTGCCCACGGTCTAAACCAATAAGAAAAACCAAACAAAAGGTGGTAAATACTAAAGAATGAAAGCATTAACCATAAAAAATATATATTCTAAATATTAAAGAAACAAAAAGGGAAAAATAAATAATTAGCAAAAAAAAAAAAAAACTACATTAACTTTAAACAAAAAACTAAATAGACAAATAGCTCCTACACTAACCCTCCCTCGAGCCCGATGAGACCTTCATTTATACCAGACTCCCTCTTAGTCGTTCTAGACTAAGAGGGAATAATAACATACAGTCGCGGAAAAAATTATTAGACCATCCAAAGTCATCAGAAACAATGGTTATGCAATCCAGTACTAACTCCTGTGTGGATCATGTGACTAAAACAGACAGAAAAGAAAACATGGAA
>JAPQRP010050248.1:0-10890 GCA_037367295.1 Apogon hyalosoma
GGAGGAAGCCGGAGTACCCGGAGAGAACCCACGCAGACACGGGGAGAACATACAAACTCCACACAGAAAGGTCCCACTGACTGGTGTTGGAATCGAATCCAGGACCTTCTTGCTGTGAGGCTCGAGTGCTATCCACTGCACCACCGTGTTACCCCAAATTCAAAGGTTATTATATCAAAACACAGAAAACTAAGGAAAATGTGACTTTTTCAGCAACTACATCAATAACTGAATGGAAAAACAAGTTTTTCATCCACTGTCAGTGAGCCTGTTTCCATGACCATAAAAGTCTGATATCTGAGAGTAATCGCAAATTGGAATAATCAGATCTAACACATTTACACGCACTTAAGAAATGCGATAATCAAAAAAATCCTAGTTTAGACACTCCAGTCCATTATCTGATTTCTTTCGGAGTATGTACGTATGTAGTCATGATGGAGTCAAACTTCCTTTTATTGTCTTCCGTTCACATTTGACTACATAACTTCCATTCGCTAATATTTTTTAATTGTGTTTACATATGCGCAGACATAAAAGAACAAAATAAATCAGACTAACCTGTATACATACGTGAAGACATCAGAGTATTGGAGAGAAATCTAGGTGTGTTAATCTGATTTCTTATAATCAGATAAGAGATTATCAGATAAAGCCTATCAGATTATCCTGTTTCAATGATCACTTGAATAATCTGATAACTCCAGAAAATGGATAATGATTGGAGTACTGGTGTGCATGTACAGTAAACAGGCTCATTTATCCAACTTCATTTTACTGGTGAATCAATGTTGTAGAAGACGACGGTGTTTCCACATTCACTATGGAGCCTCTGGACATCCAAATGGGTCATATCTGATGACCATGAAAAGATGACAAACTGTATTTTGCACCATTTATTTACAAGGATTGATAGGATTAGTGGATCAACAGGTATTCAGTAGATGATGTTGGTTGCTGGTGAACATTTGGGTCTTCATGGGTTAAAAGTATAAAAACTGCCTCCATTGACCAGTGTCTTGGTCTGCCACCCCAGCCTTTACTGTACCAACAAACAACTATTTATTCATCTGATTTCCCCTTCGACCTTTTCGTCTGACAAACACAAACAACTATGCAGCACTACTTAAACACCAAAAACCACTGACACCCTATTTCTGAAGCCAGGGCAGCTTTGAGATTTATCAGGACTATGACAGCTTCCCTTTGGGAATATGTACCCACTTTGAGCGACTCAAAAAAAAGGTTCAAAATCTGCCCAGGTGTTCCCATGATTCCACCTGCTCTGAGCATTTACTTGGGAAAACAGTGTTGGTTTCTTATCTAGGAAGTTTGAGCTTTGGAAGCTGTTAACCTTTTATTGGGCAAGTGACTATTTATGGTAACTTCCACACACATTACAAGACCGTGACAGGAACAGTTCCATTGAGGACAGTGAGTCAACAATCTCAGGTCCAGTATGGTCTACAGGGTCTGTAAGGTCCACCTCTGCATGAACAGTGAGTGTACCTGCTTTGTTAGGTACTATGAAGTAATGGTACTAATGTAGGGAATGATGTTCAAAGGGATCATGTAGATGTTGACAAGTGTCTAGATCAGCAGTTATGTTGGTCTAACATTAGAAAACACATTTTCTAATGTTATCAAATACATGTTCCTTTCACCTTACATGTGTTTTTCTTGTATTGTTTTAAATATAATTTTTTTTAGGATTTTTCTTTTCTTTTTTTTGCAACACATATATTAATATTCACAAAAAATAATAAAGTCCTATGTCCTCCAATAACACACTAATGTTGAAAATTGTAATTTCAGAGTATTTCTATGAGTGAACTGTAAAGGGTTAACTGTGTATTTTGTCTTTTAGGAACACAGATCAGAACAAGGACAAGGAGGAAGAGATAGGTGATTTGAAAGCACAGAAGTGGAGGGATGCCAAAAAGAAGGAATGTAGGGGGTCAAAGATGGGGGGGTGTTAAAGGTGGACCTACAGAGGAGGTGGAGTCTATCTCACATGGTTTGGATGGTATAAGACTGTGTACAGCTCCCTTTGTCTTGTGACCTGAAAATAAACACTGCCCTTAATGAAGACACACTGGAGCTGAATAATATCATAAGGCTCATTAAACAGCAAAAGGAGGGGAATATCCTTGTACTTTATATTGTTTAATCCTGGCTTTTCCCAAACTTAGGGTTGTGATCCTACGGCAGCATATTAGGGCCACATAGGAAAGATATAAACACTTGTCACTACAGGAATAAAGTTGTAATATTTCGAGAATAAAGCCATAATATTATTAGAATAAAGTTGTAGCCCTCAAACCCTCATAATTTAATGAAAATAATGCAGTACTTTGAGATGAAAATTGTAAAATTTTCAAAATAAATATGCAATAGTGCGATAAAAATTCATAATTTAGAAATTGTAAGCCTTAAGCCCTGTTGATGGCAGAGTTTTTGGTTATAGCTCTCTGGTGTAATCACCAATAGCCCTGCAGCTGACCACTTCCGGTCAGTTCCTCCTCCACAAAAGAGGCAATTTTTTCCAAATCTGTTCGGTTCTTATGACAAAACAAACCCAAACGTGTACAAACACTTCAAATTAGACTTATGATAATGTGTTGATTAATGTGTTGATGGTGGACTAATAGGCTCAGCATTTCACCCTGCATAACCCCCAAATGAAAGTATAACCTCACAAAATGTTCCAAGTTATCCATTATGTTACAAGTGGGTATGACTTTTTTCTCGTAAACTAGACAAAACTAGCCGTCGCTTCCGACAGCTAGGGGTATATCCCCGAACACCCCCAATCCTTAACCAGACAGCTATGACGTCATGACGTGAGGCATCCCCAGGTCATGACCTTTCATTTGCACTTGATTTGAAGTCAATCAGACAAATAGTTCCAGATATATGAACAAATAAGTGTTTAGTGATTTTAAACTTCTGAGCAGCCCCTTGTGGCCAATCTAGAAACGGTAAATCATCCCAAATTTAATCAGTTCTTCCTCTCCATGATATTATTTGATGTGGAAAATTTGGAATTTCTAAACCCAATATTTTTCAAGTTATTGTGTTAACATGTAGGATATTCGGTGGCAGTGGAGCCGGCGGTCAGACCAAAAACATAATATCCCCAACACTGCGTTTGAGGATATAATTATATTTTTCCTGCTGGTTTTTAAAGCTGCATATGATGTTTGTCACCAATGTTTCATCAAATCTGTAAAACCTGAGTGATAGCCTAAGTATCACAAATCCGTTAGGCTTTCAATGATTATGCACCTGAATCCCTCTCCTCAGAGTGAACAACTTCGAAGTGTATTCCACCTCAAACAGTCTATTTGATTGCATACCAGACCGAAACCTAAAAGAAACCATCACTCAGGTTTTTTTGGAATTCCATGCAGCCACATTTCGGCCACAGCAGCAACAAACACAGACACAGCTTCAGTGCCTCTTGCATTGCAGCTGCATGGAATTCTGATGATCCAAGGATAGTGTGTTTTCAGGCACTGTAGATCCCTGCTGCAGCCTAAGGACTACATTTCCCAACAGCAAGTCAACAAGTGTTATGAAAGGAAGTCATGTTGCCACTGACCCTCAAATTGCACATAAAATTTGCCTAATGGAAAAATGACAATTTTGCCAAACAAGTGAAGAAGAAGTTTTAAAACAAACATGGGGCAGTATGTGTGGACACATGAGGATACAGAATATTTTCTTTATTTAGTACGGGATAGAGGGGTAACATTCTGGATTCAAAACAACAGATATTTATATTTGACGCCATGTTTATGGAATGACTTCTTGTGATTATAAATGAACAAATCATCGCATTTGTGATTTAATGGAAAAACTGACATTACGCACTTCTGTTTTTTAACATTTAGTAAATATCGGGAACATTTTGCACATATGTCCGATGGAAAAGCAACTAGTGTTGTTACATGGTTCAGAATTTGCATCCAATCATAAATATATACTTTGAGGGAGTCCTTCCATTGAGTGAAGATTAGAAAAGTGTTGAATTGTTTGATGCAGGAATAGTGGTTTGAAATTGAACAGGAAGTGTATAAAAAGTAAAGCCAGCTGCAGGAACATTGTTGTGTGAGCCATTATTAAATGAGTGAAGCGACTCATTCCCCTGCCAATAATTCAGCCCCACTGTGGTTAATCAGGTGTCGAGTAAACAAAAACTTTGCTTTTAAATATGAGAGGCGTAGATGAATAATTCATAGACTAAGGTGTTTGCATGCATGTGCATTGTTGACCCAGTTACCTCCCACTATTGTTTTCAAAGTGCAGGTACCAACTACCCCACCAGCGTCTGAACGTTCTCATGCTGTTGATAAGAAAACAGAATTTTCATAGTTCATGAAATTGTTTAGTATCCTGGATTTAACATTAAAGCCCTAATCCACACTTGTACTTTATACACTAACACAACAACTGGGTGATTTATACATAATGAGGAGAAGGCTTTGTTTTTACACACTACATATACATTACTTCATTAGCCTCATAGCATAATCACCTCAGTCATCCACTATATGGACAAAAGTATGTGGACACATTGAATTCAGGTGTTTCTTTTCTGTTGCTATGGTTAGACAGCAGGTCTTAATGCACAATTCTGATTTTTTGGTGAAATACTATTTTTTTTGTGTGCTCATTCATATTTATGCATTAAATGCGACTTCTATCACTTTTGAGTATAAACCGAATGCGACCCTGAAGTGACCCACATGTGCAAAAGAGGTCCTGATGTAATACATGACCACAAAACAGAAGTGTGACATTTGTCACATTTCAATGATATAAAAGTTGGATAAATGTGACCTGGCCATTCAGACTGAAGTCGCATTGCAAAATATCAGATCCATATTGGAAAAATCCCCCATTAAATGTTAAGGAAATATTGATGTTTATAAACTATATGGACATAAATATTGGGACATGGGACATGTCTACAGCTGTAAAATGTCCTGTTCAGGATGATTTGACATAGAAACATCAATATTAATAATCAGTATGATATTTATCCCAATATAAAACTATATTCTGACATTTGTCATTATTGTTTTGTATGCCAGACCCCTGTTAGAAAAGAAACATCTGATTTCAATGGGTCCACATACTTTTGTCCATATAGTGGACGATATGAGGCTAATGATATTTTATTATGTTTATGGTGCATCACAAGTAGTAGAACATCTTTAGTTATACAAGACTACTTGTCTTACCTTGTTCAATAGCCACATTGTATTGCATTGTTTATTGTTGACATCTCAAAAGTATTTCAGTGTCCCTCTCTACAAACGATGGTCCATAGTCTGAACCATGAAAGAATGAACTGTTGTGGATGATGAAGTTCAGATATAATCAAAAAAGGGTGCAACAGGGCTCTGTCCTTGGACCACTGCTCCTTGTATTATACATTAACTAGCAAGTTGACCCCTGGGGAACCATGGGTTGTAGATTCTGTGATACAGTTCATTCCATTACTTTCTTAGTAAATTCCAGTGACATTTTCAGTTGAATAACCTCTCAGCTGGCATGTCTGTTTCTGCACATGAAATCTGACACCATGGCAACATGGCCCTATTGTTTATCTGTTGCTAGGTAACAGATGATTGATCCATTATTTGAACTTGTGCTATGTTTAGACTGCAAGGAAATGTGGTCCATATCTGTTACAGATGATTATATGATTCTGGGCACAGCAACATGATTAGCCATTGGGAGGCCATTGTATTCCAAAATTACTAATATCTCCCAAAATATTGGTCCTATCAACTTGCTGTTTTCACTGGTCTCTTCCTTCACCAAAATTACATAAGTATGCCAAATTGCAGCAGTTAGCTCTTTCCAGATTTTGTGTGATGCTTGAGACACACACACACAGAGACAGAGTCCACTTCCCTTTTATAATATAGATAACATAATCATATCTACCCAATATGACAGTATCTTCTTTGCAGATGAAATTGTTTCAATGTGAGTTTCCACCCCAGCCCATGTTTCATCCTGTCCTCAATCTGCATTTTTAAAAGGCTAGTTTTAAATACACTTCCTTGCAGTTAAGAAGAAACAATTTATACCTTTTTCTTTCTCATAGCACTACCAATAATAACGTTCCAAGCCTCAAATGTTCCGTCATTGTTTCCTGTCATTTGAATCTAGGACCTACAGTATTTGATCCATTATTTGAACTTGTGCTATGTTTAGACTGCAGGGAAATGTGGTCCAAATCCAATTTTTTTGCCCAAATGTGACCTGTATCCAATCTGTTAAAGATAGTTTGGACAGTACACATCCGATTTTTTTCAAATCCGACTGAGGCCACTTTCATATGTGGTCCTAAATCCGATACGTATCTGATATTTTGCAATGTGACTTCAGTCTGAATGGCCAGGTCACATTTATCTGACCTTTACATCATTAAAATGCGACAAATGTCAAAATTCTGCATCACAGAAGGTGGAGTGGCTGGAAAAACATATTTACTTCTATAAACACAGTGCAAGCCTGTGTGTTCGCATATTATGTCAGCACCTCTTTTGCACATGTGGGTCACTTCAGGGCTGTACTCAGTTCATACTCAAAACTGATAGAAGTCGCAGTTGATGTATAATATGAACGAGCACACAAAAAAATCGGATTTGTGAAAAAACATCCAAATTGTGCATTAAGACCTGCTGTCTGAACGAAGCCTTTGATATTCCTCATGTTCACTCATTACTGAGTCTAAATGTTCATTTCTTCATCTATGTGCTGTTTGTTCTGGTCTGTTTATTTTTATGAAGTTTCATTTTTAAAAGATGTTGTAATCTCACTAAGACCAAGTAAGGATTAAACAAACTACAAGTAACAATAATTTTTGAAGGAATATGTCCTACTGAGAGCCATGTAGAAGTTACCTAAAATAACATGCATCTGGTTAATTAAAGTCAGTAATAATAAGAATAATAAGTGTGGGGCTGTAGTTGAAACTTCTACAGCATCAACCCCAACATCCAGAGTAAGTCCAGTAAGTATACATTCATGCTGTTTTTAAAATACTGAATGTTAAATATATATGTATATACTGTACAACACATGGAAAGGCATATTACACTTTGTATTCTTTTAGCAATGTGAGTATAATGCAAATTTGGGAAACAAATTATTTTATTGTGTAGAGTTCATCTTTAGTCGCTTTCCTATTGATCCTCAAATTGCGTGAATATAACTTGCGCATAAAAATTTGCCTAATGGAAAATGACAATTTTGCCAAAACTCTTGTTTTTCACTGAAAAGTTTTTGTGCTTGCAAGAGGTGGTTTTTCATCCTTAGCGAAATTGGTACATTGCGCAAAACTGCAATGGAAAGACCTTTAAGTGCAACTAGAGTCACGTGAACAAAAAAAACCTGATGTTGATGGATGTAACAAGAAGCAAATAAGAAGAGTTTTAAAACAAACACGGCGCAGTATGTGTGGACACATGAGGAAACCACATCATTTTTGAATGTATTTGGGATAGACGGGTAACAACATTCTAGATTCAAAATAACAGATATTTATGTTTGTTGCCATGTTTATGGAATTACTTCTGACATCTCATGATAATAAATAAACAAATCATTGCATTTGTGATTTGATGGAAAAACCAAAATTACAAACCTCTATTTTTTATTTACATTTAGTAAATATCGATAAAGTTTTTTGCATATGTCCAATGGAAAAGCAACTATTTATTCATTAATTGTCTTTACAGTGGTTATGAAGCCAGTTTCATAAAATGTGGTGGAAGTTATCACACTGTACAGCTGACAGTGTATATGTGTGTCTGTGCCATTTGCTCCTCTTTCTCACAACAGCTGCTGTAAGAGTTCAGGATTTTGTTTTGTGTTAAGTGTTTGTGTCTTGGCGTTAGATCCTGTTAATTCAGTGTTTTCCACCCGTGTCTTACAGTCGTGTCTCTCAACTGTCTGGGTGGCCATCATGTCTTTTTTCCATATATATGTTTGGTTATGACATGTAATGCCCTTCCGTCGCTGGATTTCACTTTTAATGAGGATGGCGACTCCTCAGTATCACAGACCACAGTGTCTGTTTTGAGTTTTTGGTGTTTTTTTGCTTTTCAACACCATCACTACAGCTCCTCGTGTCAGAGCTGGAAGATGTTTTTCAAGCGATGTCTCATAGTTGTGGACATGTTCCAATATGGTTTGGTCCTTCTTCAGTACAACTATTTGTCTTTGTTTCCATGTACTTCCCTGCATGAAAAGTGCATCTGTCTATTATGTTACCATAAAGTGGATTCTGCTGTGATGTTGTAATTATCATCACTGAGCCCAGAATCCATGGTTTAAGAATGGGATATAGCTGGAGTCAGTTCATTTCCTGCATTCTTTTGATTTCCTATGCACCAGTGTGTTTATTTTCTGTATCATTTGAAGGCAGTAATGTCTGTTTATCTGAGGGAAAACAGAATTCAGACAGTGGGTGAAAATTCAGATGCCTGCTAAGATCCCTGCTAAGTCCATCATGTGGGGAAGTTACATTGATTCAATTTAATTAATTTATATAACCTTGAACTATAAAAATCTTATCATACATGTCTTTGTTTTGGTATGATTTTAGGTACTAGACTGCACACTAGAATAGACCTACAACATATTTTGACCTCAACTGGAAAATAAGTAAGGCATAACATCTTCCATCTGTCTGCCTCACATTATAAACAAATATATTTTCTAAATCAGTGGACATAATTTTTCTGCTACTATTACCCTTGAGTTTGATTATCATTGGGAAAACAGTTTCAGAAATTCCATACATTTTAATTATTCTGTGCTGGTATGTCCTACTAACAGCTGCCTTATAGCTCTATTATGACCACACACTATTATTTCCTCATATTTGTCTTCCCTACATCATTTGGATACCATGAAACCCTCTTTGTGTTGGACTACAGCAACCAAAACGTGTCAAAAGCCATTAAATAAAGCATTTGAATCCTGATTTCCCAGTTGTAATGTATAGTTGTCAGCGAAGGCCTATTAAAATAATGAGTGCAGGATCTATAATCAAGGCAACTCAATGAGGGCGTACTTACCATGGCAATTAACTTCAAGAGCAGCCGTCAGGAATAAGCTATAGTGAGGTCAAGAGGCCAAATGCCAGGGATCAGAGTGAAAGAAAATAAAACACATGCAGGTCTGGAGGGAGCTGAGTTGCTGAAGTGTGGGTAGGTGTATGAGTGGAGGATGTGTGGACCACTTCGCCTGCATCTCTTCTCCATGTGTGTCTGCGTGCATCTCCTTGTTTGTCTGCGTGCATCTGTGTGTATGTCTGCATGCATCTGCATGTGTATCTGCATGCATCTGCATGTGTGTGGTTGAGTGTTTGTACTCCAGCTTGGAAATAAAAAATGGACCCAAATCAAAACCATATGTAACACACTCACAACATGCAATAAAGATCCACATCCTAACCAATCGCAGGTCTCCCACACTCATATATTACCCAGTTTTGTGTCTTGTCTGTGCACAGTAGCTTAGATGGCGTAGAGGGACATAGCCACAGCTGCTGAATACATGTTCATCAACGGGACCAACCACAACGCCACCGCCAAACAGAACAGAAATGGATGAGACATTACTTCTCCTCAGAGCCAGTTCTGCTTTAAGCCCAGAAATGAGCTGAAGACTGTGGTGCTGGAGGAGGAGGAGGAAGAGGAGGAGGAGGAGGAGAAGGGGGTCTGCAGCCAAATGAGGAGTTGGGTCCAAGACTGACTTTAGTTTTACTCCCACAGGGACTCCAAAGTTTCTGTCAACAAGTAGATAGTAAAATTGTCTCGTGAATGTGGAGAGAAGCCATGCTTTTCTACTGGGCAGTCTGGCTCTGTTCTGCTCAAAGACCCTCCTCTGTCCACCACACACACACACACACACACACGCATACACGCACACACACACACACACGCACGCACACGCACACACACACACACACACACACACACACACGCATGGCAGCATTGATATTCTGTGGCACTCGAGGCTAGTATATACGCACTGTCCATCCTCACAGCCTTTGAAAACAGCAACAGATAGTTAACCCTTACAGACCCAAACATCCACCTTTAAAAAAAAAATTTAAAAAAAAGCAAGAAAATGAACAAAAACAGCTAAAGTGATCAATAAAATGAACAAAATGAATAAGAAATTGACAAAAATAATTAGCAACAAGACCGTAATGAGCCACAAACTGGAGAAAAAATAATAAACCCATGGAGTTGGATCAATGACAACAGATGAACACACTTGGTTTTATGTTGCTGAAAAAGGTCAGTTTTTCTTTTTTCTCTTTCTTTTTTCTGTTTTTGATAATAACCCTCAACTTTAATCTGAGCTTTTATGAACATCTACATAATCAGTGAATTAAACATATTATTATTATTTTTTTTTTTCTGGTTGAAGAAACATCCACAAGTATCGAAAGGAAAAAATACACTTTTGGAATTTTTATTGACTTAAAGAAGGCTTTCGATACAGTGGATCACAAGGTTCTGCTATCTAAAATCGAGAAGTATGGCATCTGGGGTGTGGCTCTAGACTGGCTGAGTAGCTATATAAGAAACAGAGCTCAATATGTAGAGGTTGGTCAGCATAAATCAAGATGTCTGGACATTGCCTGTGGTGTCCCACAGGGGTCAGTACTGGGTCCAAAACTATTTATTTTATATATTAATGACATCTGCAAAGTCAGTGATTTTTTTTAAAATTTATTGTGTTTGCTGATGACACAAATATTTTATGTTCGGGAGAAGACCCACAGCAGCTTGTACAAAAGACTCAGAATGAACTGAATAAACTTAAAAATTGGTTTGACAAAAATAA
>JAPQRP010050251.1:0-10880 GCA_037367295.1 Apogon hyalosoma
AGTGCTTGTGAGACGTTAAGAACGCTATGTGATACTTACCTGAAAAACCTGTTAATAAAAGAATAACTTGACATGGTTGACTGATAGTTATTATATTTTATTGTTCATTGTGTATCATGCATTCGTTTTATATACTTTGGACTTTGTATGCCTGCTACCTTGGCCAGGTCTCCCTTACAAAAGAGATTTCTAATCTCAATGGGACTTGTAGGTTAAACAAAAGTAAATAAATAAATAAAGTAAATGCTGCCATGTCAAATGCATCCTGCAACCGGTGCTAAATGTGGTCCTGTGAAATATTGTGAATGGGACTTTTTTCTGTCGGTTTCTGCTTTCTGATATACATTTTACAAACCCACTGCTGAGTTCTTTATTTTATTCTGTTTTTTTTTTTTTTATTTTCACATGACCTGTTAAAAGTAGGACAAGTTATATACTAAACTCCACATCTATAAATAAATACCGACAAAATGAGTTCAGACACAAGTAGTCATACATCATTTGTAGTTTAGAGGAAGCCTTGTATTTTTAGAGTAACGGTTACTTCATTTATCAGCACCTGCTATTTCCTTGTTATTCTTGCCAAAGAGGATGTGTAATCACATGCCTGTTTGCCAGTAAATCTGAAATCCCTGCTGCACAGACTTGGTTTGACTTTAATTTAATGTAGTTGCAGTTTAAAGTATTTTAAACATATGGAATATGTTACAGATAACTGTTATGTAAAACACATAGCTGGATGGATGGGCGATAGATAAGTTTTCTGCTCTTAGTTACTCCTGACAAGTTTATCATTGCAGTGCCCTCTGTGAAGGATGTTATGCATGCCAAACAATTCCTAACTAAATAATGATTGGCATAAGAGGCCATGTAAACAGGTTTTGCTTTAAAATGTTTAATAATAAAGTATTGTGAAAAAGAAAGTCAGCATCATTTTGACAGAAGGAGCCATTTATCCCTTTGGATCAGTGGTGATGAAATAATTTTTTGATGGGGCATAGTATGCAAGTCAGTTTTCAGCTGCGCTTTAGCCACATATCACCGCTATGATACCCCAAAGCACATGCACCACTATTTTAAAATATTAATTTAAATTAAAATAGAAATACACAGTATGTGTTTTCAGTCATGTAGTTTTTATTTGTAGATTTCATCCATCTATTCTTCAAACATTTAAAATCTTTCTATGATTCTATTGTTAAGGTTAGGCATGTCCCAGACAAGTGTCTTTTCCACTGATAATATGGACAATGCATTTAGACCAGGGGTGGCGGTAGTATGGGTAGATCGCATGGTATAAAACAACAAAAAAAAAAGTTACTCTGTGGGCTAAATGATGTTGTTGTTGATGCAAATTTTTGCACCCTAGGCTTTCCTATCTCTTGTATTGGTTGGGGTCTACTGTGTACGCGCCATTTACAATGAAAGTGTGTTATGCTAAAGGGAGAGCCTTGAGCGCAGATTTTTGTGCCACGAACAGGAAACATGTCACTTGACTACTCACTAAACTACCAAAATATTTTTAAACTCCATGTGAAAGCAAATTATACACGGCACTCACAGGCTGTGTCATGTACACTGTTGGGAGTAACGTGTTACAAAAGTAATTCTTTACAGAAAGGGATTCTTTTTTGCTGTAATGCAGTAATATAAGGCATTACTAACAGTGTTGGGGAAAAAAGTTTTAAAAATTAACTTTTGCTCGTTACTACTTTAAAAAGTAATCCATTACTTCACTTAGTTGCCCTCTATGGAAAGTAACTTTTTACATTACTTGTTACTTTTACATTATTTCCATGTTGCTCATCTTTGGGCAGAATCACATGTCTGTTCCTAAATGTGTAGAGCTTATAAAAAATGTCACAAACACAGCACTTGACAAGAAAACATTGGACTACTATAGGCTTCAGTACCACCACTAAGCCCTGTCAAACAATATGAAATAACATAGCCTCCATACATCTTATGGACATATAGGTGAACACATAAAACATGATGGCTTATCATTTTTTGTCCAACTCTTGTTTAGTTACCTAGTGAAAAGAGGTGAAATGAGAGCCTGTGACTATTGTGCAGGTGCAGCTGTTTCACTATTGGATGATTACTGGATGTTTACATCAAAAATAATGCATTTGTGCATGACCAATGGTTAGGAGCATGCACATAATTCTTAAGGCGTAAAAAAATTTTGGGGAAAAAAATTGTATATGATACTTGTCAAATCTGTTCCTAAGAAAAGTAACATTGTGCCGAATTGAAAAAGGAACTACTTTTCGTAACCAAATTTTCAGTAGTAACGTGTTGCACTACTTTTTACCCGAAAAAGTAGTTATGTTACTCTAACCTATTACTTTGTAACTTGTTACACACAATACTAATTACTAATCAATTTTCAGAAATATTTTACTCAAAAACACTTGCGTTACAACACACTTTTTGCCCATAATTTAATTCCTAAAATGAAGAAGAAAAAAAAAGAAACAAAAAACAGCAGTAATGTGAGACCTTAAGGAATCAAAAATGCATCAGGAAGGTTCTATTTCCTGTTGGTGTTCAGCCAGTGGGTGAAGATGGCAGAAGACAGTATATTGCCCACATGGACAGATGCTCATGACTAACCCTGACCCTGCTTTACAGAAGCTAGTTAGCATGATGTCTGTGATCAGCAATGACAAGGTAAATGTTTCTATGACTAGTTAGAATTCTTTATCAATTGTGGATTTATCTATTGGCGTCATCAGCACTGTGCCCCCACTTGAACATGTAAAATGTTGAAAAAATGCAAGCGTTCCTAATGGGATTTGAACATCTATCCGTCCACATGCTGTACACGCTGAGAGTCTGTATGTAACTCAAAAGTAATAGGAGTCATGTAACGCATTACAATTCTGAGACAGTAATATTATAAGGTAATGAATTACTTAAAAAAAAAAAACAGTAACAAGTAATATGTAATGGATTACAGTTCGGAAGTAATCTGCACAGCACTGGTTATGTATAACTTGTTTATTTAAATACTCATGTTTTTTATCAAATTATTTCTTCGTCCTCAAATAGGGTAGCACCCTAGTGCCCTCTGTTGATGAGCCGCTACTGCTTTGGATACCAGTAATCCATCATACAACACTCATCCCCACATAGAATATATATTTACAAAAAACATCATATATGCGCCTCCAATATTATTCACAGCTCCTGAGAAGAGTTACAAAACTGACATTTTCTGAGACTGGAGTCCTTCAACATCTATTGCAAAACTGCTCCAAGTGTTGCTGTTAATTCAATATGTTTAAGCATCAACAGTAACACTGCAGTGTTTTCCAATGCATCAAAAAGTCTCTTCTTTACAATCAGTTTGTCATTCCATAACACACTTTTCCATAACACACATTTAAATCCAGCTCTGTCCTTTATACAAAGTTTAGTCTCATTTATTTTCTATTCCTCATTTAAGTTCATTTTCTTGATCATTTTGTTAATTTGTGTTCATTTGCATGATTTTTTTGGTTCATTTCTGTTAATTTCCTGGATCAGTTGACTCAATTAGTTTAGTTATTTTTATTTCATTGTTTTCCATTTCTCTTCATTTTCTTGATTATTTAGTCAATTTTATTAATTTTTGCTAATTTTTTTGATTTTTTTTTGTGTTTGTGCATTTTTGTGCAGTACACATAAATGAAGAAAAAAATGAACTACAATCTTAGGCCTAATCAACTATGTCTGAGAAAAAACAAAATCCTTACATGTTTTTCATATAGTGTGTAGTTATTACTTTTTGTGTTTTTGTGTTCAAATGATGATAATGATACAAAAGCAGCAAATTGGGGTTTTGAAGAATTTTTAAGGAACTGTATGAAATGCAGTGCTAATGCTAATGTAAGGAACTGTGTATGAATTACGATGAGTAAAATGCAGAGACTGAATATTCCCAAGGGGATAACAAAGCAAATGAACCTTTAACTGGTTTAAGGGGAGGTCCAGTGGAGTCTCTGTTGTTACAAAGAGGTTTATCTGAGAGAAAATACTCCACTTAAAGAACATTACAGGCTTTAATATTCTGTCATTTAAAAAGATTGGTGTAAGAATATGTATTTTTAAAAAAAAACAGTTTTACTCTGAGTTTCTAGGGTCACTTAGGCTATGTTCAGATAGCAGATCTTAATGCACTATTCAAATTTTTTGGTGAAATCCAATTTTTTGTGTGCCTGTTCATGTTACACATAAAACGCGACTTCTGTCATTTCTAAGTATGAACTGAAAGCAACCCTGAAATAACCCACATGTGCAAAAGAGGTCCTGACATAACATGTGACCACGCAGACACACACCAAGTTTGCAGAAGTGACACTCCTGGGATGCAGAATTCTGATGTTCGTTGCATTTCAATGATGTATAGGTCAGATAAATGTGACCTAGCCATTCAGACTGAAGTCGCATTGCAAAATATCAAATACATATCGGATTTAGGACCACATGTGAAAGTGACCTGCCTCAGATTTAAAAAAAAAAAAAAATGGATGTGTGTGTTGAAACTATCTTTAACAGATCGGATATAGGTCACATATATGGGCAAAAAAATCAGATTTGGGCCACATTTGCCTGCAGTCTGAATGTAGCCTTAGAAGACTGATTATTGTAAAAAACTTAATTCAATTCAATTCAGTTTTATTTGTAGAGCCCTATATCACAACAACCTTGCCTCAGGGCTTTACAGAATTAGTTGGAAATAAACAAACAACAGTCAAATAAACAGCAGATGAAGGAAATGGATCAATGTCCCGGGCATCCCCCGTCCTTAGACCCTCCTTCTCGACAAGGAAAAACTCCAAAAACTCAGTGGGAAAAGAGAAACCTCAGTGAAGGAGAGATCCACCCCCATGGACGGACAGGCTATAGATGCACCAGGACTGATGGACGAACATTTGAGGATGTAGTTCCAGTCTGTAAAGATGCAGTAGGGCGGGGGCACATGAGGGGGTCCATCTGGTCGGATGAGACAGGTGAGGGTGGGGGAGGAGGTCCAGGGTCACAGGTCAGGACAGGGCACAGATGAGTCACCTCAGATTCCGTTGTCATTGGGCCCCAGGCGGCTACAACTGAAACAGTAGCCACTCCCCCAGAGCTGGAACTATTTTTACTAACCCTTTAACCCCTGACGTGTCAGTGGCACTTAGTCTGAATGTTATTTTATTTTAAATATGCAGAAATTCAATATTCATTCAAATTCAACCATTTGTGCTTTGAGTTTACCTTGTGGTTTTTTTTGTTTTGTTTTGTTTTGTTTTTACTGTTGTTTGCAGTGTTGTCATGATTTTCCTTTGGGTTTTTTTTTTTACTGTATTTTTGCCACGTTTTGACCATGTAACTGCTTTTTGGAGTTCAACCAGGTGCCAAAAAGCAGCTGGACTGATTTAGAAAAAAAGATCCCCAAAACAAAAACTACTGGGTCAAAATATAAATACTTGTTGTTCAGTGTGTTCCAGTTCACAGTTCATGTTCAACATCCTAAATCTCTTATTGATGTACATTCGGAGTACCTTATTTAGTAAAAACCTGTAAAACTTCAATTCCTCTCTGTCTTTTTCTGTTATTCCACCGTTTTGACCCAAACACGCAGTAAAGCAAAGCCACTGAAGAAAAAGAACACAAGCACATACTGACAGCAGCTTTTATGACACTGAAACAGATGCAAATCCACAGCAGCTTGTTTACCTGGAATAATGAATCAGGGCTTATAGAAAAAAAAAAAAGCTTTGCTGTAACAAGTTTGTGAAAATCACACTAATCATATCAGTGTAAGGAAAAAGGGTGACTCATGTTTTTTGAGAAAGTTGAGGCCTGTAATAAATGCAACTAAAGTTTGCTTTGGGTGTTGTGTTTGTGTACTGCTGTGCACTAAACGTGGCTTTCCCATAACTGGCTGCAGAATTACAGTCACGTCCTACTTTTCCTACCGCACTTCTTCCTTCAACTTGTGATAAGAAAACTTTTATGAACTTCTGTGAAGCCTTAAACCTTATCTGCACACCTTAGCTAATCAGTATTATCTTCACAAAAAGTCAATCTATGCACAAATGTTTATTTTAGAAATGCAGTCACGTCCACAGGTAGAGTCCTCCAGCATGTAGAGAGATCCATGGGTTCTAGAGCATTTGGATCCAAGTATTCAAAACAATGGTCGTATTTAGAATGGTCTTAGTTTGTCCAGTTATCTTTGAGCCTCTAAAAATGGAGAGACTTCTAATGCCTAAATGTTTAATGCAATCTTTTGCTAAACCCTTGACTTAAAGCTGAAAGTACATACTTCAGTCATGTGGCAGTGGATTTGAAATGAACCAAAATTTTTGACACCATCCAAATACTTGGATTTGACTGTATTTATATATATTTTATATGTATATTTTTTTTACTGATAAATATTCATTCTGTGTTTTGGCATCAGTCTGTACCTCTGTTTACTTCACAACCTGTATATTAAAAAAAATAATAATTATTTTATTTCTGAAGCTCTGCATATTAATCCAGAATACACATCCTCCACTCACAGCAGGTAAAGTCACGTGTGTTCATTTTTATTTCTACCATTTTCCCAAATTGCTGGACTAGTGGTGTGAGTCAGTGTAATTAAGATGGACACTGAACTACTTCCTTATGAGCCAGAGATTTCCTCTTACCTTTTCTGTAAGAGGTTGTATTTTGATAGTATTTGTCAGGGGCTGTGGTTAGAGCTGTAAACCATGGCTAATGTCACGTACTCACATTTCTTACTAATAAAAATAAATAAATAAATAAAGTTCCCCAGTGTTTTCTTACAGGTTGGTCTAATGCCATAAAACATATTCCTTTGTCATATAAAAATGATGAGTGATGTTTTTCTTACACATGATTGCATTAATTCATGAATGGTAACATGGTTATTCTTGTAAATATCCAGCACACAGTAAAACAAAACCTAAGAGCCCTGCACCTGCAATATTTCACTGACATTTCCATTGTCAGACTCAGCAAAGACAAAGAGGTGATTGTCAAGCCAGTCCAAATCAAACAAAATGATGCTCTGTGTAAAATCCCCATGAAAACCATTCAGGAACTGTTTTTTTTTTTTTTTTTTTTTTTTGACAGAGAGAGAGAGCGTAATCCCAATATGAATGTAGGACCAGAGTTGCATTACACAGCTGAATTCTGCACTCATCCCCACAAAGACCCGCACAAACATCATCTGTGAGCTTTAAATGTTATTCATAACTCCAGAGATGTAGCGTGTAGAACTAATAACTTGAGATGAAAAACAGATTATGTAACATGTCGCCGTACTATTATTTTTGACAGTGTGGGAGGAGGCTGGGCTTCAACACGTACGGGAATACTCATGATGTTTTCCAATGTTGATCGGAAACTTTCCCTGAGCAGGTATAGGAAGACCAAAGAATGTAGATTGCTCAATACAGGAGGTTGACGAATCAAGTTCTGAATTTAATTCCAAATGAACAAACGTTATATAGCGCAAAAATCATGACTCTGTTGTTGTTCCAAGATGGACAATGGAGAGAATATGTCTCTTCATAACTGCTTCCACAGTGTTTCTGTTTGCCTAAGGAAAACAGAGAGAATGACACATGTATACACAGTCCTGAACAAAAGAGAAACACACAAGTTAGGCAAAATATATCTTATGAATCTTAGGCGGTAGACATCTTATCTGCAGATCCAAAT
This sequence comes from Apogon hyalosoma, assembly GCA_037367295.1. NCBI lineage: Eukaryota > Metazoa > Chordata > Actinopteri > Kurtiformes > Apogonidae > Apogon > Apogon hyalosoma. The sequence continues at coordinate 7,714 of JAPQRP010050251.1, forward strand.
GAGGGAGGCAGAGAAAACAAAGTGTGCGGGGTGCAGCACAGCATGACCTGTTGACTGACTTCAGAATGAAGAGATAGCATGGTTTAATTATGGTCAAACAAGTCATGGATTACTTTGGTTATTGAAAAACTATATATTTGTCCAGCACAAGGACCATCACATGCATTAAAGGTTATTTAATGAGCAAAGACTTAGAATAGTCTGTGACATTTTATTATAATTATGTGTATGACATTATATTATAACTTAAGGGACGTTAACCAGTTTCACTTAGATGCTCAAAAATGAAAATGATCAAATGCTAAATGTCTTCAATAGCCACCTCTTACAGGTATCAACCTAATGTAGAAAAAAAATTACCTGTAATTTACCTGTTATTGAAAACAAATGTAAAAACAACATATTTTAACTTAGACTTTCATTAGCACATTCAATAAGGGGTTATTTTTGTAACACACACACACACACACACACACACACACACACACACATTTATATATTTATTTATTTATTTATTTTCATGTTTAATGCAATTGTTAAAAACAAATATTTAGAAGACAGCATTCATGCTATTTTCTCAGTTCTTTTATAATATCGGGGTCCCGGAATGTCTCAGAAAATCACATAATTAAAACCTCTTTTGGCACGTGCAGCCACTTCACACTTGTCATCTGGCAGTAATATCCCTTATCAGTAACTAGTGCAGAGAGCTTGGCAAGTGTGTCTGGAACAACAGGCGTGGGTGTGTATGTGTACGTGTGTGTACACTGGCGAGGGGGGAGCAGGTGTTTCATCAAAGTCAGGATTTCCATGTGAGGGCCGGAGTCAGAGGGGGTTATCCCGAACACTCATCATACGGACGCAGGTATGGAGCGGTCGTCTGAAGTTATGCCAGGACTTTATCACCCACACACACACACGCGCACACACACACACAAAGAACATAGCATTATAGTGTAAAAGGTCAGGACTGTCCAGCTTTGTGTTTGACCTCAGAGGATGTCAACGCCTGAGTGTATGAGGTCTCAGGAGTCTTCCCACACTGCACAAGAGGTCTATGACTCTGAAATCTGCAGTAAAAATCTGCTAATGACATGGGTCAGAATCAGAAACACGTGAAAAACCACGTGTTGATCCCAGAATCTGTTGTGATCCATCAGCAGGTAACTATTACCATCAAACTTGTGACACCAAAGGATGTTTATTTACATTAGGGGGGGTTTCAACATCTAAAGAACAATATAAACACAAAATCAGAGTGCATTAACATGTATGAGAATGAGGTTGTGTGAAGTAAAGTTTTTCAATCCTAAACTGTCTGTGGCCCCATATGCTTCTCTGCCTTGCCTGTTCACAAACCGGTTCACAAAAGCCATATCTTTGTAGAAAAACTGTTCTTTTCAGGCTATATTTTTCTCCCCTGAAAGCCTGTTCTGACTAGACATGGGAAATTGGATTCTTTTAATTAACTCAATTCTTTCAGTTCATCCAACTGCAGCGCTTTATACTCTACACTCCATACACTCCAATATGGCTTGTGTCTTCTCACAATATAAGGGTGTTTAGTCTTGTTCAGCGATTCAGTACATTCAGCAACTCAGAACTTGACTGAGCGAGTCAGTGGTTCACAGAATTGATTCAGCGACTCAGTCCAACTATTACTATTATATAAGCAAAGCAATGCAGAATTGATTCACTTGCATTTGCGAATCAATTCAACTCATTGAATCTTTTGACTGATTCGTTTGTAAATCGCCCATCACTAGTTCTGACTCGTTGCATAGTGCTGCTTGGTCACATCAGGCCATGAACTGGCAGAGGTGGGCGGAAGCAGCAAGAAGGTCCAAGGTCCGAACCTTCAAGTCTCAAGCAACTCCAAAGTTTCTGTGGTGAAAATTGTACAAGTCAAGCTCCTGCTGAAAAACAAGAAAGACAAGTTAGAATTCAGGTCAAGCAAGTGAAAGGTCAAATTAAACAGACGCTATTTATGACAGTTACATCATTAATTACAAGCCCCAACAATGAACAATAATGACGAGTGATGCTTTATAATTCAAATACAGACCTATAGTTTTAATTGACTCAGGGTAAAAGTAGTGGTTCTGTGTTTCTTCACACAAATATTAAATCAAAATTAAAATAAACAAGATAGAAGCCTGAAATACACATTACTGACAGTGGTTGAATTTAATTGACCATTTTACTGGACAACTAACACAGATTTTTGACATCTTTACTGAGTTTGTCTGATTATACCCAATATTTAGGTTACGTTTGATGACATAAGTTTTGGAATACAATACCGTTTCTGGTAGTGGAGTATTTTTTACAGTGTGCATTAGCTATGTTCCTGAAGTAACTGATATGATCCTACTTCTTCAACTCTTTAGAATTACACTAAAGCATGAATATATATTCAAATTACTTGGTTTTGTTTTCACTTAATACTGTTCTCTCATATTTTTCATAGCAGCATAGCTTCTCATGCTACCTGCCGTGAGTCAAAGTGAACACCAGGTCTAAATCAGATCAAGTTTTTTGTCAAGCTACACATTTAAGTCCTAAAAGTGACTGAAGTTTAATTTAAGTTATGTGACTCAAGTATCTCAGCTTTGTTAGCTAGGGCAGAAACCTGTTTGGGCGCATCGTATTTCTTTTTTTAGTCCTTCGTCTGGTTGTTTTTATGCATAAACCATGAGAATAGTACAGATGCCATTCTGGGGAGCTTGTGGACAAAAAATGATACCTCATTCAATCATGTGAAAAGTTGAGAAAGAGAATGTGTAGAATGTGCAGAATGTGTAGAATGTGTAGAATGTGTAGCCAATGAGATTACATGCAAAAGATGTGCCTTTAATTACAGTACTGTATAATTTTCAACAAAGTTAGGTCAAGACAGAGAGAGAAGGGAAGACAATGAGAGTTATGTATGTTGTGCACTTCTAATGTGAAGGGCATTTTGCATCATCCTACATTCCTCTGCATCTGTGATGATATTACTTTTGGAACCTGCTCCTCCAGCTACACCAACACCCTTTTTTTTTCAATCTTGATTCCAGCCTGCAAGTATTTGTTTGTCTACAACTCGTGGCTCCTCCTCTTTGTAGGTGAGCTGTTAAAAAGGCTCTGCAGACCCTGACCTGGCAGAGCAGCAGAGGCAGGTCTCC